>WBMZ01002324.1:98108-261597 GCA_013400975.1 Atrichornis clamosus
GCACGGCGCACACCGGGGTTGTCACACTCACTGAGTGCACGGCGCACACCGGGGTTGTCACACTGGGCACGGCGCACACCGGGGCTGTCACACTCTGGGCACGGCGCACACCGGGGCTGCCGGCTCAGGGCGCACCGGGGCTGCCGCGTTCAGGGCACCGCACACACTGGGGCTGTCGCTCTGCGCGGGGTCAGGGCTGCAGTCAGCAGAGAACAGGGAGACCCCCGGTTTTACCCAGTGCTGGCCTTGCCCTGGCTACACCCGCAGGCAAGGCCAGGCACCGTGCCCGTGCCAGTAGGGCAGAGCAGCACAGGGGATGGCATCATAGCCATGTTCTTGTGCCACTGCCTAACCCCAGAGCAAGCAATGGACAGCAGAGACACGGACACTCTTTTCACAGGGGGTGAACCAGAGGGTGCCAACTGCTACATGCAGACAAGGCGACCCTGCCCTTCCTCCGGCAGTGAAGGTATCTTATCTGCCATCCTTCCTCTGCTGGAGACCTCAGCACTGAGGCAGACAGAGCAGGGCAGAGCACCTCGGCATCTAGGGAGGGCCTCGCCTTCTGCTCCCTCACATGTTCCTAACATGGCCACATCAACGTGTTTGAAAGGTTAACTCACACCACAACTGCAGGCACTACTAAAGAAAGGCTCTTTTTTTGCATTATTTCGTAGGGCTACAGTATTAATTAAATAGTAAGTAGAGTATTTTGCATTAATTAAAGCAGCTCCTTAGAGAGACATTACAACCAAGACTAATCTTACACCACTGCAAAATGCTCAACATTTCCACTGCCCCCAACTACCACAGACAGCACACACCACCTGCATGTACTGGGCTTGTTTGCAAACACAAACCTATAGACATTTTTCCTAGTGATGCCATCAAGGCACTTTGGGGGGCCGCAGCTTCCATCCTCCTTACTTGCTTTATTGGCTACTGGCTAAACAATAAGTAAGGAGAGATCGAGCCCAAAACCCAGACCCGGTTCTACTCTTAGGTGTGCTCACCAGCCCTGGCAGGTTAAGGTGCTTTCTCAGACTTTAAAAACCTCTAGTATAACTACCTCCTGCCAGAGGATCTGGGAACTCTTGCTCCCAAGGCTGTTCTCCTGAGCAAGCCCACACGTTAGTTCCATGTTTTAACAGTCTAAGCTACTAAGTATGGGGCACGTTTATTCCTACTATCAGCAGCGCCACTGCACTACAAATTAAACATGTAACAAATACAAACTGAAATGAAATAAGCAAAAAAGCTACCAGAATCTGTCTTTTGGAATACCTGGACATCAAAACTTACCAAGTCATCCAGCTCTGGCCAAAAATAGCTGCTTTAAAGGTCAGACAGGAAACTCGGCTGCAGGATATCAAGGTGGACAAAGCACCCATTTGAGAGCAGGGAAGACCATTTTCCATTGCTAGCCACAGATGGAAATTTCTCTTCAAATAATTGCAAGCCCACCTTTTCTAAACCACAGGTGGGCAATTTTCTACCAACTAGAGCAGTATCACAATCTGATTCTCTCCCACCTCTTCCTGTGTTTCTCACCTGCATGGTCTTTTTGTCTCTGACTGTCAAATTTTCACCTCAGCTTAACGATGTGTGTTCCTGGGAGCAGACTACTGGGAAGCTGAAAGGTGCAGTCAGCACCTTTAAAAAGTTTTTGTCCCTTGGAGATACATCCCTCCTCAAAGGCTAATGGGGGGTGGGTAGTTCCCCCAGGCCCTTCACACTGGAGTGCTGGACCCCTGGAAACATGCCTTGCATCATCTCTTCCTGTGTCCTTGCCTGTCCTTAGCTCTGCACAGCGTTGGGCTATTTAGGCCAGTGATGAGATCACTCACACACAGGATGGGAAGAGGCCTGCATGGAACTTCTGAAGGAGACCCAAACAGTTTGTGTTTATTCTCAATTAGTGCTGAATACACTTGAGCCCTCATTGAATATAATTTCATAATTAACCCTCAATTTTCAGGTTAAGAAAGTTCTCTGGAGAACAGGGAAGAGGATCAAGAGAGGGTTGACCCCTGTTACAAGTAATTTGGCTCTAAGTTGCTGTTTTGTTAGTGTCTGTGAGAACTCTAAGAGATAGAAAGGAATTGTAACAGACATGCAAGCAGATTTTTATGATTTCTGTACCCGCAGAAAGTTGTAATACTCATATTCATTTCTTTATTGATTTACAGTCTCCTCATCTTTGCTAGACCTAGAAGGGTCAGGCATATCCAGACTCTCAGGGAAGCAGACATGCTCCCAAACATACGTGGGAATGAGCTGGACCACACTGAGCTGCTCTCCCCGCTCGCCTAAGGATGTGTTTTTGAAGTAAGTTATATTCAGCCATCCACAATTTGCAAGACTGGCACCAGCCTTTTCTCCTGAAAAATCACATGGACTGTGTACGTCAGAGGAAGACACACAGCTCCTGCAACAGACAATTCCACAGGAGGGAAAGCTTGTCCCTTCTGGCTTGCCCTGTCACTGCTGAGTTTTCTCATCTATCAGTCATACAGTCCTCTAGTTAAGCACGGCGCACTCGAGTCATGCTTGCAAATGCCTCATACACAAATTTGGGATTCAAGGTAAAAAATTAATTGCATTAAAATCCACAGAAAATCCCCAGTGAATTAAACAGAGTAAAAGTTTCACTATCAAGGTTTTTCAGAACATTCAGATTATTTTCTAATTAGGTAAGTAGTTTATCTTTCTCTCAGTTTGGGGTCACGGTCAGTGGATATCGAAGGTCATATGCAGCATGTACACAGGTGCCCTAATGCCACATGGTCATGAGCTGCTCTGAAAACTTTGGAAAATGCTTGAGTTCTTTTTCATTTTTCCCTCAATTCTTAGTCTAATGCTTTCAGACCATAAAACAGAAACCCTTTTTTTTGCCTCAGACACAAAAGAACTGGCCAAAGAAGCAGCAAACCCAGACCATACCATGAGGCTCTCTGTTCTTCTCTGCCTAGAACAAGGTTTGGTTTTGTTGCTTTGTTGTTTTGCTTCTCTCTCCTTGGTTGGTTTGGTTTTGTTGTTTGTTTTTTAATTCTTGGAGAAGAAAGAACTGCTCAGAACCTAGTTTTAGGATGCTGCCAGGGTGTTTTCCAAGATGTGGACTAATCCATCTGAATGTTAACAAAATCATAGTCCTAAAAACTTTTGATAAAAAACTAGAAAGTTTTGAGAAATTCTCTTTTCTGTATTTTGACTCCACTTTCTCAATGGTGAACAATTTTTCAATTCCTTTTTCATCAAAACCACATTATCCACTTTTCTTCTCAGTCATACCTCAAACATACTCCCTCCCTCCTTTTCCAACAACAAATCAATCACTGGAATTTCTTCAATATTCAGTTCTCCAGCATTGTTAAGTAAAGCATCAGGCACTGTAAGACCTTTGATAAAGTCTTTCTAATATCGTATTTTTTCTGAAAGCATGACTAAAAGAGTTGGTAGATGAATTCCTGTGAGGAATCCAGAGAGGATTTACTAAATCAGAGCCTGGTTATGTCCACCCAGGGGAGAGAGCAAGGCCAGAGAGGAGCAGCAAGAGCACAGGAGGGCTGGAACTCCTGCTGAGCCACCACACAGCCAACACTGGTCAGCACAATCTGGAGAATGGACACCACCAGAGGGAATTAGGCAGGGGTTGAGTACTCTGAAAATTACTTCATTCTCTTCCTTTCTCCTTCAGTGAACAAAAGGAGGGGCAATTAACAGTAAATTCCATTGTCTTTACAGAGTTAGATATTACAAGTTCTATTACCGCCTATATAAATTTATATATTATAAATCCCTTTACTGTAAGATGGTTTGGGACATATCTTTTGAAAGCACTGGCTCATCTTGCAGAGCCCTGCTTTTGAGGAATTTGGGTTAGGGGTTTATTTCCTTTTTTTTTTCCTCCCCTGTCAGAAAACATACAAAGATATGTCTTTTTATCAGCTTGGCATTACACTGAGATTATTCCATGAGCTCAAGATCAGGCTCTTTTGAAGTCATTGCACAGGAATCACCAGGGGCACCTATTGCATGTTCAGATGAAGGCTCTCCATTGGAAAATAAACCCAGTTCTGCCTGTAGCACTCAAATTCTATCAAAGTACTCCTCTTTCTCTATCTGCAATTGATGTGTCCGAGTTGTATTTTGGAGAACAGCATTTTCCTCCTAACTGGTCACAGGCATAAATTATAGAACAAAATACATTTCTAAAGTGAAGTAAAGCCTTGTCAGACCACGGAGACTCTGACAGCCATCAGCTCACACAGCCACCCAGAACATCAGAAAAGAAGAAAGCACATGAGACATCTAGCACTCTCGATCACTCACTAGCCCTCCCTCTGCAGAGAGGACTGTATATATCTAAGTGTTGCTTTTTCTTTTGTTCATAATGTCGAAACTCCTTTGACATTTTTCTGTTTTCCTGAGTATTCTACTTTGTCAGTTCCTACAAGTAAATAAAACAACCCCAAAACTCAAACTGCTTCTCCATGATCAAGCTCTGATTTTTTTTCTTTAGAAGTAAAGATATACTGCTTAAAAGGACAGTTCTGGGGTCAAATGCCGCTGCAAAGAAACTCAATGGGATGAATTTGGGTCAGTAACAATGCGTTCCTTAGTTCTCAATGCAAGTCAGGGAGGTTATGGTTCTGTGAATGTGGATGTGGCACAGTTGGGTAGGAGGTCAACAGCACAGAGTTAAGTACTATTTTCAGCATTGTCTTCTCCTTCATCCTTTTCAGGATACAAAGCAAAAGCTGTCAGTATGCATCCACTTGAGCTCTGGAAATACCTCTTAGGAAAGCTGTGAACTGATCTTGTAGAAAAACAGCAAGCATCATTATATAAGCCTGGATCCTCAGAGTATCCTGACATAAGGTGGAATTCCTTGTATCTCTCAGAACAGCAATGGTAAAAGCCTTTCTCCCTGGAGTGAGGGATGCAAATCATGTCTGTCCACTCCTCCATGGTGTCAACCGAGAGGAAACCTGTCCCTTGCACTGCAGACCTTGAGGCAGCGTTTTTGGTCATTTGTTTTGTGTTAGCTCAGGTAATTCACGCACCAGTAGCAGCATGAGACTTCAGAGAGGCTAATTTACTTCTCGGAAGCTCCCACCCATGGCCTCTCACTAGGCCTTAGAAAATGTTCCACTCTTCCAGCATGCTACACCATACCCTGTAACCTTTCTCTCCTCGCATTAGTAAAATATAACCATAAATGTGAAAAGAGAAAACTTGTTTGCTGCACAAATTTTTTCATTCTGTCTAAACATTCTCTTTACTCTGATGGGATTATGATTGACTCGTATTGTCTGTACGGAGGGAAAACCCCCTAAAATACAGCTTTAACTACAGTAAATGGACAGAACAAACACTAATCTCTATAGCAAGCTCCCAAAATCTGCTTAGTGTGCTCCTTATTTCAGCCCAGCAGAACAGGTGCCATTTGAGTGGTGCAGAGCAAGACTGTCAGACAGAAGTTCATACACAGAGTTCCTAAGTTGCCAAGGCATGTATGCAAGTACCTATTATGTGCACAGAAACTATCATGCCCGTTAAGCTCAAGCAAATGGGCATGAAAATGTGACCAATTTTGGTTTTTTTTCAAAATAAAAATCACATTTCTCATCTCTGTGGTCAACTCAAAACTCTGGGCAACAAGGTGCCATCTCCTTGTTTGTTCCTTGCAAGGCACCCAGCAAAGCAAAGCAGCCCATACGATAGTGTAAACCAAATGATTCAGACTATTCCTGGATGTTTCCATTTCATCTTTTACTTGCTGAAACTGTCTAACCAACACACAGCCACTGGAAAGATCAACAGTGTGAAAAAGATCTGCTAAAATATTGCTATTGTTTTCTCAAATAGTGGCAGCATCCAGACCTTGACTCAATGAAAACTTTAATTTGTTCTTATAGGCCCTCTCCATGACCTCGGTGGGAACTAGGATTTCATTCTGGAAATTTTGTAAGGAGCTATTAGTACTAGCACTGAGGGACATTTCTCTGGACACAGAGGCTTTTCAAGATTGTACATCACCGTTCTTTATGCTGTTATCCTTTCAGTCCACAATACAACTCCCGTTGATCTCAGTGGGGCTGGCTAACACAGAGCAGTACTGAAAAGCATACTGTAGTGTAAGCACTGGAATAAATTTACCTGATTCCCGACAGAAACTGGCCTTTGTTCCCTAAGCTCTACCTGCCCAAACAGCCCTCCCCTCCTATTTCCTGTATCACCACCTACCCAACAAGAGCAGATGAAATAGTGAGCTGCCTGCTGGCTTGTCAGAGGATGCACCCACTGATGACTGCCTTGTTACTGCCATACACAATGAGCAGTGCTTCAGTTCAGACTCTCTTTCCCTCAGGGACTAATTTGAGCCTGTCTTTTCTATCTAGTCGACATTTTAAGAAAGCATTTGAGAGAACACTTAAAAAAAATAAGGAACTCAATTAGTAGAAAGAGGACTTCCACTCCTCTCAAGTTTGACAGAAGATGACCAAAACATTCAACATTGTTTGGGTTGACTGAGAGAAGAGAAAAGGCATAAGATATAGTCTCATAAGCCTCACTTTTCTCAGCAAACCAGGATAAAACTTCCAAATTTAGTTAATACCACCAAATCCCACCTAGTCATTAGGATTGCCTAAACTATATTTTCTACCTCCAAAAATATCTAAAACCCCCAAATCACACATCACTAAACTGAACTGTGTCAGTTCAACCTCTAGTGCTTGCTCTGAATGGTACAATTTTCAAATATATTTTCTCCTTGTCCTACTCTTTGTCTTAACTGCTTTGAACTCCTTGTTTAATAAGAGCAGATTAATAATGCATCTTACAAAGAGGAATTAGGATGGATTTCATTAATGCTAACAACTTGGCTATGTTCTCACCATATGAATATAGCATAAGTAAAACATTTTTTATGCCAGATTTTGGGCTTATGAAACACTGAATTATTTTGCTCAAAATCCCTGTCAACTTTCCATTAATTACTGATAAATCAAGCATGCTAAAATGATGCAGCAAATAATCTCCTCCCATTTGGAACATGTGTGCTCTCTTTGGGACTGGCCTATTTACAACAGCTATGATGTTCCATAAGCTTGGAAAGAACATGGGATTTCTTTCCTTCATGCTCTGAAAGCATTCAGACTTTTTTAAGGTATGATTTTTCTTTTTTATCACTGTTTTCCTACATTTCCCATCACAGGCTTGCGTCTTTTTTTTCCTTTGATCTGAGTATAGACCAAGCTTTTCAAGATTTATCTGATAACAAAATAACAGCTTCTACGTGTTGAAGGCAACTCAGTAGACATCTCACCTCCGATATAAAGTCTCTGTTCACCCCATGCTCTCGTCCCCTCTTGGATTTTCTCTGCATGCTCATCTTTAGAGCAAGTTCTGCAAACTCAATGGTTTGGCATTTGCAAACTCCAGCCTTGCCCTTCCTTGACTCTCTTGAAGGAGAATTACCACTGGAGAGTCTCTCAGCCCCAAAGCTGCCTTCATCCTATCCAACTCTTAGTGCTGAAAAGTGTTTCTGGAAATAAGGATTCCTGTGACTGGTGTCTAAAGCAGAGTGGCTGTTCAGGGGATCTGGTGGTTACTTTTGTTTACTTCTCTGCCTCATCCTTCAATGACACGAATGACCAATGGTACAAACAGGCTTTTTTATGAGCTGACAAAGAGAACATGGATCCAGGGAGGAAAGAAGGCAGTGTTCCTACACTTAGTCATCAAAAATCTGACTACTGCCCAGGCAGTACAGCTGTCTGTACAGCAGCAAGAAGCTCACAGCTGTTATGGATATATCAGGTTCAGATATATCTCACTCTCTGCATCAACACTCATTCAACTGATAACATTATTAATTATTCATTTATGGGACATGAAAATTTGAGTTTGTGGCCTAAACCTGAGTCTGTACATTTGTGATTAGGTACAGAACTACTCCATCAGAAAGAAGAATTTCTTTTGGAGGAACAACAAATATTAATTTATTGTTGTTGAGATCCCAATTATTGTTCAGTGCCTGTGGAGAATTGGCAAAGAGAACAGATGTCAAATGGCAGGTTGTGCTGTGTGTTATGCCCACCGAAAATGCAGTCTGTTAAGTGTTTCCAGATAAAGGCCTGCCTCTTTCAGTCCTTTCTCTTACCAGGAAATTCCAGGATCAGTTCTAACTGGCAGCTGGACTGGTGGCCATCATGTGTACATTTCTGTCACAAAACACTAACTGCAAATTCTGCCTGGACATACAGATACAGCCATGGAAAATACCTTGAACAACATCTTAATTCAAACAGAAAAGAAGGCTGCAGATCTCGACAGATTTTTCCCAGAAAATCGGGAAAACTCCTTCTACCAGTTCAATGTGAAAAAATAAATAAGAGTGAATCAAAACAAAAATGTTTGGAATTGATTCTAAAGTATCTGAAGACATGAAAGTCATTAATATTTATGACATCAAATATTAGTTATATTTGATGTCTAACAAAGACTTATCTGTTTCATTGGAAATAGCTTTCTTACTTTGTCATGAATACAGAGGCAGCCTTATTAATAAAACAAAATACCATAAAGGAAAACAAGCAGAGACTGAAGGTTCTGCTAGTTTTTAAGGGTTTGTATTCTGCTATGTTATGTACTTATTTTTGATGGTTTTCCCCTTAAATTATGAGCTTGGGGAAAGAGAAGAAAATAACTTGAGTGTAAAGTTTAAACTGCTTATGAATAAGACAGATATGTTTGAAGCTGAATTGCCTTGTCTGGGGAAAAAAGAGCTACTACACAACACACTTGATCATAAATCAGTCCACACACACAGTCCCTGAAGTCACCAATGGAAGCATTGCCCAGCTGTGGATGCAGTCCTGGGTATTGTACCACATGTGATCACAGAGCCTGAGCAGAACTGGCTGCTGAGGAGCCCGAGGCCCAGCTGTGTTGGCTAAAATGCGTCAGCTCACAGAACATCATCTCTGGCTTTTGTGGGTGAGAGGACAGTCAAAACATAAGTGAACTTCCCACAACTAAGGAAAAGTAGGTTAATATTCCATCTCATTCATGGACTCTCATAAGATTTGTATGAAAAAAAAAATAGAGCAGATGGAATCTCAGGACAGAATCATAAAAGCATTAAATTTGAAAAAGACCTCTAAGATCATCAAGTCCAAGCTTTAACAGAGCACCGTCAAGCTCACCCTAAACTATGTCACTCAGTGCCACATCTACATATCTTTCAATGCCTCCAAGAATTGTGACTCCACCAATTTCCCTTCAGAGCCTATTCCAGTGCTTGACAATGCTTTCCATGAAGAAATTATTCCTAGTTTTCAACCTAAACCTTCCCTGACACAACCTGAATCCATTTCCTCTCATCCTGTCACTTGTCACTTGGGAGAAGAGTCTGACCCCCACCTGGCTCCACCCTCCTGTCGGGGAGGTGTAAAGAGCAAGAAGGTCCCTCCTGAGCCTCCTTTCCTCCAGACTAAACACCCCCAACTCCCTCAGCCACAACTCCTCAGACTTGTGCTCCAGACCCTTCCTCTGGACTCTAGGGAGTCCAGCCCTTCTCTGGACACACTCCAGCACCTCAGTGTCCTTATTATCATGAGGGGTACAGTACTGGACCCAGCACTCGAGGTGAGGCCTCACCAGTGCCCAGCACATGGGGACAGTCACTCCCCTGGTCCTGCTGGCCACACCATTGCTGGTACAGCCCAGGTGCCATTGGCCTTCTGGGCTACCTGGGCACACCTGGGCTCACATTCAGCTGCTGTTGATCAGCACCCCCAGGTCCTTTTCCCGCTTTCCAGCCCCTCTGCCCCCAGCCTGTAGCTCTGCAGGGAGTTGGTGTGAGCCAAGGACAGGACCCAGCACTTGGCCATGTTGAACTCCAAACAATTGGCCTAAGTCCATCCATCCAGCCCATCCATACAATCATTTTCCCATACCCAGAGAGTCTGAAACAGGCCTAGACTGCCCTGAAAGTGCTTAAAGACTCTCTTCTCTAAGCTTCCAAAGGGTTTTACAATGCCCTACGATGCTGCAGCACCTAAGTATCTCTGTAGCAGGTATTTCTGAGATCTGACCTATATATTCTATGCTGCAAACATTGTATGTTGAGCCCCTTTGTGCCTGCTCCTCATAAAGAAACCAATGCCATTTGCCAAACTCACACTGATACTGTGCAATTGTGTGCACAATTGTTTGTGAAGAATTTGAATCCTATGGTAGGAGGAATTACAGGAGTATCTAAAACTTTGAAAATAAGGAACCTCTGGGAAATGGAACCTCAGCTGTAGGAAGCCTCAGGCTCAGAAAACAGCACAGAGCTGATGAGCTTCGAGTGGAATTCTCTTACCACAGAGGGCCTGTACAAAGACCAGCCCCTGGAAGAAGCACAATTAAAGGGTAGAAACTTACTCTGAGTACCTGCCTGTATCCTAGAAAGCTGAGCTAAAGAAGACGTGAGTAAAGAGAGTAGAAAAGCTCTGCACAGGACAGTTCAATACCTCAGACCTGCCCTTTCCTAGTATGACCTCAGAAAAGAAGACAAGAACACTCACTCAGTTTGTGTCAGTCCCGACTCCCACTGCTGAGCCACCCAGGGCCAGGCTCCAAGCTACAGCAACAGTGCCCTCACCAGCCAGAATTGTTCTTACTGTGCCCTGGCTGCCACTTAGATTTATTTCTGTGTTTTATGTCTTTTCTCTGGGTAAGCACAGGGGTTTTTTGGGTCGGTACCCTATGTAAATTAGAATACATGAATAAATTGGAAAGCTTATTTAATTATCCATGGACAAAGGACGAATGACAGTTGTTTTATATAGAAAAATCATTTTGTGAATGAATCAAATTCCAGTAAAAAAAGATGTTGCACCTGCAGTACACTTAGCCTGATGACTTCACCAAGTTTGCTACCCATTAACCATATTATAATCTTTAAAATATAATAAATTGGTCAGTTGCATAATTCCAACAGCACAGTAGGAGCAAGATGCATCTTGTTTCTGAGGTCAAATGCAGTAAGCTGGAATTTTGCCAGGGCACAGAATGTCATGGTGTAGATGAAAACACTCTGTGCTTTAAGGCTTGAATTTGACTCTACGTTTCATAAATATGGGCTGGACCTGCATGACTGAGGAAAAGAGTCCACAAAATTCCTGTTTGTTGGTCACAGTATGAGGGATCATGAGAAAGTGAAGTGGGATACAAGCCAGGTGTCACTCTCAGTGTGGGACATTTCACCAGCAGATGAGTAACTAGGCCAAAACCTGGCCTCACTTCTTTGTGGTTGAAAGGTTTCTGGGTACAGCTCTGATGGCTGTGCATCATGAAAGCTCTTCTTAGGGTATCCATCATGACAGAAATGCTGATAGATACTTTTAACTTGTGGAAAAACCTGCATTATATCTCAATACAGTGAGTATGCTCTGGTGAAGAAACAGGGTCAGAAAGCTACTACTATATAAATCTGGTATGGAGGAACCAGCAGGAAATCCAAAATGCCCTTCTGTAAGTTAAATCATATACATCCTAGCAGAGCTGCAACACATGAACTGTGTAAATTCCTTTAATCTAGCAGCAGTTTTCATCTCTCTGTTGCTGAAGTAAGATGATGGCTGTAAGTGCTTTTAGGACACACCTAAGTCATATTTGCTGGGCTTGCTTATTTATTTACCATTGTTTTTTAAGTGTGTGGATTTCGTATCTGGTGCACACATGCAAATACAAACAGAAACAAAGAAAGGAAGACAGAGACGCTTGAACCAGCAGATGTTTGCAGCTGAATTGGCTGTGTTTCACAGGTCTGAAACCTGTGCCAGCCAGGTTTGTCACTGTCTGCACTGCAAGAACTCTCACTGCAGTCACCAGGTGCAAGGAACAGAGGACCCCACCCTCTCAAAACCTGGGGGAAGCAAACGTCTGTGGGAAGACTTGGAGAAGACTGGGAGATGTAAGAAGAATACAGCAAAAAGGAAGAATAACATGAAATACCTGCAGGATTTAGAGGGCTCAGACTTAAACCAGACCAACAACAGGAGTTGGAAATCTGCAAACCATAAGAAACTAACCTTGAAGCTTGGGCTAACACGTCTTCCTGTCCAGATGAAAAGGTCAAGTGCTATGTTCAAATAAATTAAACTATGCCGCTTTTTTGTTTGTTTTGTTTGTTGGTTTTTAATAGAGAGAAAACAAAATTCTGATTCCATTTCTATCAACAGAACTTTAAAAGAAAAATTCTGGAATAAATTTTAAAAATGGCTAAGTTTAACTGTGACAACCAGCTTTCTAAAACTGAGAACAAGCTTTGACTTACACATGGATATTAGCAGTATTGCTGGTCATGTCCTAGCAATGAAAGCAGCGACAGAGATGTTGCTTCAGTTCTGACAGCAGTGCCCTCATATGCAACTATAAGAAACTTCTCAGTGACTTCAGCTGGCACATTATTTTGCCCCCTCAAAATTGCACCAAAGTGGTACTGGATGTCAGACTCTCTTGAGACCTTCATGAAGATCAGCACGTCTATACTTTAGGTTTCTCTGCACAATGAAACTAGTGAGAAATTTACCTATCCATTGTTCCTGACTGACCCCAGAGCCTCCTTTGTTGTGGCCAGTTCTGGAATGGAACAAGGTCCTGCTGTGAGCTGAAAGGCCCCCTCGCATATGTTTCCAGGAGCCTTTTGCAAGGCAAGACAGAAGATGCTCAAACAGATAACCCTAATTCTAACACAACTGGCACGAGAAAGAACCTGCAGTTTTCACACAATGTTTCTGCTGTGTATAAGTAATTGTAAGACCAGGCGCTGACTGTATTTTTGGTACGTGAGGATGTGTGCAAGTGAATGTCTCTCTGGGTGGATACGTGTAAGGATATTCCTAGAAATTTTTTTTTGTTTTAAAATATCCTGGAAATCTAACTGAATTCTCACATGGAATCAATTTAAAATAGAAGACCTGGCACAGCTTTACTTGTATATCTTTCTAATGCATTTGTCCAATCAAAATGATAATGTAGACAAACTGTGGACTGCAAAGTGTATTATCCAGCAATATCTCATTATTATGCAAAAAATCAGATATTCACAGCAACTGTCTCATCTATTTATTGTTTGGTTACTCATCTGGAAATTTTAATACTTTCTTCAGGGGCAGGGGCTGGCAATAAAAAAATAGATCTATATATCAAACCTTTAACTTCCAGCCATCATTGTGTGCCATAATACAGATGGAGTAGCTATCAGCTCTCTTTACTGTGTTGGTTTATTTACTTCAACTAAGAATAAAGATTTAAAGAGAATACAATAACAAAGTCCACTGCAAGCTAAATTTTCATGTTGCAACGTGGAAGAAACCTTGACTAACAACAACAACAATAAAGAGTAATTAATATGCATCTATATGACCAATTGATTTATTAAAATCATAGACCCAACCTTAATAACCTTCAAACTTCCCTGTCTTTTCCAGGTACATCAACGGCTCTACTGAACACATCAACAGGCCTGCACCTGTGTAGGTCACATCTTGGCTACCACAGCATTATTGAGAAATTCTGCTTTTTAGTTTAGTGAAACACTGAATGAAGTACATGTCTCACTTGAAGCACCTGTCTGGTCCTATTGAAATCTCCAGCAGGGCTACACATTATCTTTTAGAGGGTCACAGCCCCAAACAGGGAGCTCAAGACACAAGAATACACAACTGTTGAGAAGTATTTCAGTTTTGGCACCAAATTCAACATCTGCAATTGCAGCAATAAGAAAGTGGCTTTTGCAGACTGAGCTTGTGAAAGCATTTTATCTGCCATCATGTCACTACAGCTTCATATACCACATACCAATAACAGCAGAAGAGGTTTCTATCTTCTGAAAATTAATAAAGCTTGGTTTTATGGGTACAGCAGGTTTTTCTCCAGTCATATACAAGAAATGTATTATTCAGTAAATCAACCAGATTAAATCTATTAGAAAGGAAACTGCTGCCACACACAGAGTTTTTTAGCCACCTTGCCATAAAGAATCTTTGGCCTGCAGTGGGACAGGCCTGAAAGAAAGCAATAAAACTTTTTAAAGTAGTTCCCCCAGCTACATGCATACGGTTAAGGTGATTGTCATTGCACATCCACAAACCAGGCTTTATCGTGACAGCTGACTTGGAATTGCCATACACCTGCAGAAGAATGGAAATTTGAGGAGGAGACATGGAAGAGTTTCAAGGAATAGAATGAATACTAACCTGTTCCAATGTAATTGAGATTTTACCTGGTTATATACTGGAGCAAAAGGAAATGTATTTTCTCTTTACTGCTTTGCAAATTATTTGGTGTAGAACTTAGAACCTGAATAAAATAATAGTGAACACTAAGTACTTACCCCCTGCACCTTCAAATATTACAAAATGGAATGACTCCCATGCTTTTGCAGATTCCCATTGAAATAAAATTCTGTGTTGCTACAGGCATTTGAACACAGCGAACAATTCACAGGATCTTAACTTTTTAAAATGAGACTTGTTTTATATGTCGTTTTCTGTTTGAAAAACTGCTGACAGATTTGGCACGCAGGTACAGCCTAAACAAAGCATACAATGTCAGAATATTATAGTTCCTGTTCACATCACCAGTTGCACACACACTTCTGTCTGCCAAGCACTGCATTTTTCTTAAATCTTAAGTTTCTTTAGATTGCAATAAAATACCAAAGGACTTTTCATTTCTGTAAACTATTTTTGGTTGGAGTGAGCAAACTAAAATCACTGAAACTTAACATTTAAAAGCCAGTCCTTCCAAGCTAATTCACAGCTCCTTTATTTTTGTCTGATGCTCTTCAATAGAAGCGATCAGTCAAGAAAGGATGCACTTGCCTTGGGGGGGTTACTTAGTGTGGCAGCCAAGAGCTCTGGAAAACTTGTTCAATGTCTTAAAAAAGAATCTAATGGCATTGCTTGAAATGGGTTGTGAAACACCAAGTGATTGATGGGGTTATTACCATCTACTGCTTCTGTTTACCCCAAATTAATCTCGAATAGAGTTTCTTGTAAATTATCTAGCTGTTGATATTCACTACCCTTAGTGAAATCAGGAGTGAAGCTGAGCCTAGGAAGGAGGGAGGGGTGTGGAGAAGGTGTTTTAAGATTTAGTTTTATTTCTTACTACTGTCAAGGCAGAAACTGTTTGTTTGATATGAGAACTGGCCTCATTTTTACATGTATCTTCTTACTATATCATTGCAAGTCGAGGAAAAACTAATTTATGGTCAGAAGAGGGTCAGAAGTTAAAAAGTTTGAAGAAGATGAATGCACATGCATTTCTTTCATCCAGACGATACGGTCAAGTGCATATTCAGTGTGTAGGATGATCCAAAAGCACTGTTTCAGAATATGTTACAGCAGGCAGGTGTAAGTAATATTTCTAAGCTTTCAACTTGCATAAACACCAGTCATAATGCAATTTCACTATGTTGCAATAGAGAAAGCAGAGGAAAATTCCCCCAATACTATTTCCCCATACAAACGGCTGAAGTTAAGCAATAACTGCTGAAATCAATCTTTTATTATCTCTAAATAACTTTGTATGTAACAATGCTTTTCGATTTCTAGATTCTGATCTTTGGATTTACTTAGTACCTATTTGCTCACCTAACACTACAACTTTTTAGCTGATTCTTCATTACACTTTGAGGGAAGATAAGCAGTTGGATCGCTCTTTTCTTCATCCTGCTAATTCTGTTCTTTCGTGAGGGTTAAAAAAGCTGCAGGAGTCGTGACCAAGTTCTCTGATGATTAGATGTGCAAGTGTAAGGTACACAGCTGTTGAATTAGCCCCTTGGAGCAATGCTGTCTTCAAATACCTTTGATATGTGTGCTGTGCATGGGTTCTCGGTTGCTGGTGCTGAGAACCTTCTGTTAGTGTGGCAGTGTGCCCAGGCAGAAGGCAGCTAAACCTATTTCGTTTACCCCTGTGTGTCAGACAGGGACGTTCATGGGAACCGTGCTGAGCCCTCTGGTTCTAACCCCTTTCCCTACACCAATAATGTCCCATTGGTTCTATAAGCGGTTTTGTTCTTTATCCCGCATGTTAACACTTCCATGCTGAAATAAGAACCTCTGACCCACGGAGGAAGACAGACAGAGGGTTTGTAGGCACTGGTGGCTGCCAAAAAGACAGGCTGTGAGAAGGCAGACACTTGGGAAACCTACTGAAAGCAGATGGCTTGTCAAAACATATGCTATATAAGAGCACAGCCTGCAGGCACCGAAAAGAAGACAAGCCCATGGCAAACACTGGCATCAAGGAATGACTGAAATCACACAGGAATGGTTGCAATGAAGAGCAAAGCCTAAACTGTAGATTCACCCAAGGAAGTGCAGACGAGATTAAATCTGTTCCAAAGTGCACACTCAAATTCATTCCCCAAACAGGAGATAGAGAGAGAGGCAACATTTGCATGTCAGCAGATTTTCGGTTTTCTAAAATCTGACTCTTTCTATGTGAAACAAACTGGACACATACTATGAGCACAAGCCTTTTAACTCATTGCCACTACGGGCTTTGCTTTATATTATAAAATGTTAAATTAAAGTGTTGCCACAGAAGACAGAAAAAAAGCTAAGAAAAGAGTCAAGCACCAAATATTTAAACAAATCTCGTAAGTTAGATTGATGTCACATACATAATATATTGATCACTTCTCTTCATAGCATATCTTAGATTAAATAGTGTGTAAACTTGTAAAATAGTTTGGATGCACTGAATGCATAAGGGCATGATTATTCCTGTCTTCATGGAATTACAGAATGGTTTGGTTTGGAAGGGCCTTTCACCAAGTCTCTTCTTGTATGTGTCACTGCAAGTGTTTGCTGTGGTAAAAGACAACCATGCTAACAGCTCTACAGGGTGGATATTCCTTTCAGACGAAGCAACAACAATGAAAAAACACCAAGGAAACTATGATGGTGGGACCAAAGGACGAGCAGCAGGTATATGAAACTGTCTACAAACAGTGAATTTAGAAGAGAATGCTAGTATATTCTGCTAATATATTCCTACTGGTGCTGCCACAGTGAACAATTTTTTTGCAGGTAATAATAATGTAACTGTAATGCTGAATTGTTGTGAACTGATCATTTTTAAGAAGTCAAAGCCATTTCAAAAGAACATACTACTGACTAAGATAATTCTGCTGGTTTACCACTAATGTAAAATGCCAAGTAAATGAGAAGTCCTGGAAAATGATTTACTTGTGTTTGCTTTGGAAATTACCAATATTACACCATGCTTTAACTTCATTCCTTCAAGAATGCCTATCCTTTTCCTGTGTGTTGGCCCTTACCTTCCCAACAGTATCATAACTTTTCATTGAAGAATCTCATTTCTTAGCACTGCAACAAAACATGAGTATTTTTCAAATGTCCCAGGGATAGCGAGGGTAGGTTGCTCTTTGTATATACTACTTAAGTGAATTAAACCAACTCAGATGTGTGATCTCTCCAGACAAAGATGAAGGTTACATAGTTTAAGGATGAAATATAGACCATCCTCTACAAAACCACTGTGTTGCAGTTTAATTAAAAGAATTCATTAAAGTCATGCCCCATCCAAGGTAATTAGTATGCATAATTTATGCTTTGCCTAATACACAAGGGCAGTAGTCTGAATAATAAACTCAAGTTAACCTTAAGTGGAAGAGATTGAATGGTCAGATGTTTATTTAGCTCAGGTTTGCTCAAGAGCTAAGGTTAAAGAGGTGAAATTTTGTTATAGTTAATTAATTTCTTAAATTTTCTTCATAAAATGCTGCCTACCTGGTAGGATGAAAGGGTTTTTTTCTTGTCTTAAGGAAGGAATCAAGTAAACGTCCCTTGTCCTCATCAGTTACCAGAACACTGAGTATGTGATCACGTAAGTGCAGTTTGCAGCAAGAATATCACTTGAAGAAAGGTTCCCCTGAAAATTTTCACCAAGGAGCAAATGTAGCAAAAGTTTCCAAACCAGCAGCCCTCCAAGTATAGCTTCACAACCCAACGTCAGAGGCTTCCATGGCACCCTGACATATTGCTTTTCCACTACCTAGTTATTCAAGCTCCTGACTCGCTCTCTGGATTGGTATCTCTTCAGTAGCACAGCCTCCCTGCAAACCAAATCAGGAACATGATGTGACCAAAAACCCCAAAACAACACCATGGGCCCTATCCCGATGCACTCTTGTCAGCAGGACTCACTTGACAGTGAGCCATCATGTGCCGTCATCACGGAGGTGCCACGAAAGGCTCAGCAGTGCCTTGAGCTGCTGTTGCTACTGAAGACTTTACTAAGCTTGCTGCAATCCACTGAGCGTTAAGAAGCTGCAAGTATTTCTTCCCCAGGGCAAAGCGAATGTGCTCCGCTCTATACCAATTGCTGTAGCAGAGCTATGCCGCTCTGGCTGGGCAGGAGTGACACCCCTGCGGAGCCCCAGGGGCCCGCCGGTTCCCGTCCTGAACACCAGCGCCACTCCTCGTGTCACACACTTCTGCTCCATGTGAGTCCAGCAAAGCCAGACCTGCGGCTTGGGGATCCTGTGAAAGGACACAGGGGTGTCAGGCAGATTTGTGATAACAGGATCTCAGTGTTTGGGGCAAGAGATATGAGGCTGACAGGACAGTCAGACGTTTTAGAAAGGATTTGTCAGCTGGCAGAGGAACTGTAAAGTGTAGTGCTGGAAAAGAAGGCCCCAAAGTCTTCTGGTAAGAGCAAGGAAACAAGTTAGACCAAAGACCTTTTTAGCCCCAGATCCTGTTTCCGACAACAGCCAGTTAAGCTCCTCAGGACAAGCTGTAGAACACAAGCAGGTAGCTATTGATGTACGGCACACGGTGGGACAGGGGCACCAAAGGAACCACACCTGCATTGACATGCAGCACAAGTTCAGCTTTGAGGCACAGGGGCAAGGCCATGTGAGTTGGTGGAGTTAAGGGAGCTTGTGGAGTGAGAGGAGGCAGAAGTAAAGCTGTAGAGCTCTGCAAGATTTGAAAACAAAAGGTCTGGAAAATGCTCTATGTGCTACTTTTTCTTCCCTGAACGTTTCCTTCCAAGCGGGGCAGGTGGAATGGCTGCGATCTATTCATCACCAGAAAACATCAGAAATGTTCATCCTTATCAAAGGCCAGCTGAATCAATGTGCCCAAAATACAAATTTTGCTTTGATGCAGACAATTCCCTTAATCAAAAACTGTTACACAGGTAGATTATTTTCCCCAACTGCCTTTGTCTTGTCAAAATGTTTGACTTGTTTGCTCTTGCATTTCTCCTTAGCCTCTACTCACGCTAAGAAGTCTTCATATTTGCAGCCTTTGAAAAATGTCGATGCTTGATTTGGTCATTTCTTCAGTTGCTTGAGTGGGGAAAATCCTAGAAATGCATGGTGTTTGGAGGAGGCCTCGTGTTGAATAGGTGTTTTCTATCCTTTGAACTTACATTTTATTTTTGCTGCCTGTTGCAGCAACAGCACAAAAATTAAAGGCATTTGTCTGAGGTAACACAGGAAATCTGCCACTGGAAGTGAATCCAAGTCTCTGTGCACTGTCCTATTCTCATGCCAACTTCTTTCCTGAACAGACAAGTGTGAGACTTCGTAGCTCTCAAGTATAGAAGATCATTTAAAAACCTCCATAAGCTTTTTTTTTTTTTTAATTACTTTATGGGAGAAATTCTGAAATATTATCCACAGTAGGATTTTTGCTCCAAAATGCATGTATGACACTAAATCAAATGTTTATTTTGGGGTCTGTATCACCAAATGACCCTTATTTGCTTCCTCTTTTATTTATTTATATTAATAACCAATAAGCAAACCTCCTGTACAGGATTAACTATTATTTAGGGAACCTATCCAAGGCTTTAAATGACAATCCAAGCACTGGTTTAAACATCTCCCACTCCCACACTCACAGTAGGAAGATGAATTAATAAGAGTTGTCCTGTACAAGTAATTGGTACAGTATGGGAGGCCAGGTCTCATTCTTACTGAAAGTGCTGGCAAAAGACAGCCTATATTTCGCTCTTAAGAAAATTGAATCCATGTTGATTGAAATCAACTCTTAGAGCCAACAAAAATTTACATTCCTTTGGATCAGAGTATTCCATTCACATAGGAATCCTTTAGCTTTTGCCAGTACCTTTTAGCTAAGGCTTGGTCCCATAATCACTAAAAAAAAAAGGTTGCAGAAATCTGTAGATATAAAGATTTTTTTCAAGTCTTCTGGAATATGTAGTAATAGAGAAATGCCAGCCAGAGAATTATTGCAAATTAATGTATTATTTGTGCTACACATTTATGACCTTTTATTCTCTTTTCTGTCAACATTCAGATAACTCAGGCTATTTTAATGAGGACAAAATTGTGGAAGAAAATAATTTTCAGAGTCACATATGCACATGCTTGCATTAATTCAATTGCGTGAATTTTTCCCTTACAAAAAACCCCCTGAAACACCAGAAGTGTCCAAATTTTAAGACCAGTAAAAACCACCTAACAAAACTCACGTTTTTAAGACTAAGTAGAGAATAAGAGATACAAATGTATTTTAGAATAATTATACTACATTTATTTTTCCAAAATATAAAAATTCTCAAGTGTACTCCCAAGAAAGTACATGTGTGAAAGTTGGTCTTGACAAAAAAACCCCCATGGTCAGCGAGCAAGCAAATTTTATAAAGAAGAATCTCCTTTGCTGCTGTTAAACTGGAGTTCAGCTCAATCCATCAAATTATACAAAGAGATCACTGCCTTACAGAGCGAAATTCATTTTACTAGAGCAGAGGTTCAAACTGCAGATGTTCCAATTTCATCACATACAATTAAAGACAAATTTAAATAAACTTTCTCATATTTCCATATAATAAAAGAAGAACATTTGAATTGTATATTACTCAGCAACACCTAAATTCAGATCCAAAGCCAACTGTTCAGACATTCAGATTCTGGGGAAGCAATAAATGGTTTCAGTCAAGAAAATCATCCAGTTGAAGAACAAAGCAGAGGAATAGGCTTTCTATGATTCATCAGCATGGTTATCATAATTATGCTGTTGAACCTTATTATGAACTGCAAGACATAAAATCATGACAGATTTTATTAATTTTATTATTAAGGGGAGTTTTTGTTGTTTTTAGCTTTGAAACCAGATTTACTCCTGAAAAATCACAGGAATTCCATTAACTTAGCTGTTTTCAACCTATTTTCTGTTAGAATGCTTTTTTTCCTGAGGTCCTTATAACCTGAAAGGAGCATAAGGCTCCTCTCCAGAACTGGGCACCCCCTCCTCCTCACCACAGTGCTGCCATCTAGCTCAGTCCCATTACTTTTAATAATGTGGCACATGTCCAAAGCTTTATCAGCGTCAATTCGCTGGGCACCTCAGTGAGTCAAAAGGTGCTCGATGCATGAAGCGATTTACTTCTCTTTCTTGGACTCTATTTTTAAGTTTAATTAAAAGAAGATGTGCAAATAGAAGCAGCTATGAATATAGTAGTTATCCAACAGATTCCTTCAAGGCAGAGATTTAACAGCAGACAGCTTCATTAAACTTACAAAATGATACACCTCATCCTCTGATTTTTCAGAACGCAGGTACAGTCATTGGAGTGCCTATCACCGAGTGAGCAAACAGAGCACAGGAGTGTAATGCTCAGAGTGAAACTCCTGTAATGCTCTGTTAGTACCTGGAGCAATGCTATTTACAAACCCTGGCTGTAGTGAGTAGGCAAGACACTTACATCAATCTTTATCCATTTCAATTACGAACAAAGGTAATATCACAGCCAAGCACACATCTAGCATTAGATGGCACAGATCTGGGCAGACCTGAGAAGCTGCAGAATAAATATTGATATATTAAAACAGAGTCTATTACTCACCTTCTATATAAACCACTGATTTTAATTTACCTACAATTTTGCAATAGCATCTTTCCAAGGAGGAAATTAGATTTTTACATATCATAGCAAATCACAAAGCCAAAATGTCAACTTCATATATCAAGCAATTACTTGTTCTGTTTATTTTTGGGGAAAATTTTAACATATATTTACTTAGAAAGCCACATGGGTCCCTCCAAAATAAATAGGGGCTATAATTCTTGCCAAAAAAATCCACAGTTCCAGAGATCTACTCATCAATTTCCTGCAGCATTAATGAGGAAAGGCGCTGAGACAGTCATTCATACTGTCTTTATGATAAGACTAACCTACAGGGCAAATCAAGATTAAGGACAAAGGGAAGACAAATGGATAGAATACAGAACAAGGGGTTTTTTTAATGCATCGCTTGAAATTTTTGTTTACCATCTTAAAGGTAAGCACTACACTCAAAGTACACATGAAAATTAAAGATACTCTCCAGACAGAAGACTACATAAGAAGGGATGGAGTTATTTTTACCTCAAGGTTTATTTGGTTAGAGTTGGGAGGAGGGGGAAGAGGCCACATTTCTCATTAGTTAGTAAGTACTTTTGAGATTGCTACAAGCCACCTCTATAAGAAGAATTGAGTTCCAGTTAAGAAACACAAGGTCAGAAGTCACAGCGACCTGGCTCACTAAGAACATACTTTGCCACCATCAAAGGCTTGAGAACTTGCTCAAACTTCAGGAAACTCCTTCCAGAAGTATTTGCATTCATGCTCTTAACTACACCAGAACAATATTTCCATCTGAATATTTGGGGGGTTTTGGCCTTAGCCTATTTTAGTGCACAAGAAAGTCTTGAGAAGTCTTACACAGTTAAGAATAAAGGATTAGCAAAGATGTAGCAGATACCCCAGGTATCTGACAATACAAATCCTTACATAAATCATTAGATGCTCAGGGTAGGCATGCTTAACAAAATATGCAACGCTGCTGACATAAAGGTGCCAAACACAACCCTGTGTCGTACACTCACTTTTTCTCTGCTACAATCACCACACCATCCATGTTGACATGCAGACATTTCTTTTTAAAACCTTTGACATTTTCATTTTCATAACAGTTCCTCTTTACACCTTTGCCAGGCTGAGAGAGTCTCTATTTCTAAAAGAGATGTATCAGCATCAGAAAATGACCAGCTTGCTGGACTTAGGCTATAGACACTGGAGATGGCTGTGCCAGTGCTAACCTTGGCACCCAGTGTTTCGGGGGATCAGTCCAGATGCACTCGAGCTGGCTGTCCATGACTCAGCTAAAGTCCAAGAACAGTACAGCAGTGTGGATGCTGCCCGAGCCAAGGAGCCTGCCAAGGGCATTTATCACTTCCCATCACGGTAAACCTGCCCTTAGAGGCTCATAACTTAGCAAACACATCCTGCAAACAAGGCCTGGCTTCTGCTCCTAACAGGAGAGGCACACAGTTACATGGAGCTTCCTGTAGAAATAGCAGTGATTTCTCATGCAGTCATGGCACAACCCTTCTCAGACAATAAAAATGTCACACCCAGCATTCCATAAAGAGAGGTGATTATATTCTTACACAAATTCTAAAGGAATTGGGGCAATTAGATAATATTCCAATTGCTCCCAGTGACATAAGCCTTTGTGAATGAGATGGGCAAATAGCACCACCATTTCTTTTTATTCTCAGACATGTATTTTTCTTACTTTCTCTGCCTTCTTTTTCCTTCTCTCACAGACACCACCTTAGCTACTCTCACATTAACTACTGCCACTTCAATGGAAATAACAAGACAGAATTTATCACTAAGCTCCTCTAAATGTGCTGCTAAGCCCTTCAAGCCCTAATTGATTTAGGAGGCTAGCCCAGCTGATAATGTTCTCTAATCCAGACACTGTATGTTTGACCTGATGGAATAAAGAAACCTTTGGAGAGATTCGAAATGCTTCAATCAGCTCTCGGGTTTCGTTTGCTCGAACCCTGTTCCTGATGTCTGTGCCTGCATCCCTCTGGCCTTGGGCTTTCTCACGAGGAGCACGACGACACCCAGAGCCATCCACAGACCCCTGCAGGCCCCACAGCAAGTCTTGCTGGAGCTGTCTGCTTGTGCCCACGCAGCAATATCACTACACAACACACCTTCCTTTCCCTCTGTTTACCTTATCTAAGCAGACAGAAAAGCTGCAAGTTATAGTTTGGTTTTCTCACAGAATTTTAAAGTTCAATCTCAAACCCACTCCTTGTTTTGGTTGCAATGTGGTTAGACACCAGCCAGCATCAGGAGCTACACAGACGACTGCCAGCTGATCAGGCTTCTTCTCTGTGAGATGCTCATACAGCTCCACTGCCAGGTTCTCATTATCTAAAAATATTCAAACCAAAAAATTCTCCCTTTCAGCCCTCTCCTTCTGGTCTAACCAGATGGCTGAAAACAAACAAACAAGTAAATAAAACACTGACAAAAAAAACCAAAACCAAATCAAAATGAATCCTGACTATCTTTTGCTTAGTAACCAGTTGATAAAATCTCCTGCAAGGCCAAGGTCAAGTCCAGGCACAGACATCATTTGACACCTGCCACCTTTAATGGGCAGAAATAGAGCAGCTTGTCAGTAAAGAATTTCAACTCCACGAGTCCAACCTGCTGGCGTGGAGAGGATGTGGGGAACAGGAGTGGGTCTCTTCCATATATTGTTTCTTTATTTGGGAAAAGGAAGTGCTGAGGGTAAGCCAGAAGGCTGTTTCAGAGCATAGGGGAGATCATAGGGAGTCCAAAAAACCTCATTAATGCCTCTTGGGGGAAATAAAAATGCTGACACATTGTCTTGCAAATTATCAACAATATTAATGCGTGGGGTTTTTTTCTTACATTGAGTGCATACGAACATAGGGACATTGGGAAATTTTAGGTTGCCATAAAAATATCCAGCATGTCCAGAGTCTGAAATACAATGACAGAAAGCTGATAGACAAAGAACATAATAAAATAACATGCCAGACCCATGCACCATCCACAACCAGTTTGTTTCCTTTTCTCCTATCACATGACTATTTTCCTCTAACTTCTAATAGTAAATCTTGTCAGATTCTTGCAACTTATTGTAGCAGGATGCTCTGCCTAGAAGGGGGCTGGAAGTACTTGAACAACACCCGATTAGCAAAGCTCTCAGTGGTGAATGGAGCAGGGGATGTCACACTACTTTTGGTGTTGAAGAATGCTGACACTAGCCTGACACATTGATCCCAAAGTTAAACATTCTGAGCAATAGCAAAGCACCTGATGAAAGGAGCCAACAAGTGATACTACTGATAACTTATCTAAAGATGAAGAGCTGACACAGCCGGCCTGGAATCTGGCAGTCCATCACTTCATATTATAAAATCCCAGTCCCATTTTTAATGGCAGTCTTCTAAGATACCTCTTCTTGGAGTGTGTGTGAAGATTCCTGCCTTGAGGGGGGATGCCCCTCGAGGTTACTCTCCGAGGCTTAGTGAAGATTGCCCTATGGTTTTTGGTGTAGGTAACATCAGCCTCTACTTGATAATTGGTTTTGCTAGCTTTAGTATAATTGTTTCAATATTGCTTCACCAGGCTTCCCGTTTGAAATCTTCACCCATCCCTTGAACAGCACATCTGATACCAGCAGGGTTTGCTCAGCTCTCTATCCTTCTGAGGGAAATAAATTTGCTTCTGCACAATTTACTGAGTGCCATTCTTCTGGACTGAAAAAATACACGTTCCTTTTGATACTGAATGAACTTTACAGAGCTGGCACATCTCAGACATGAGGACCTGTCCAAGTCCTTAGCTGAAATCTCTTCCCTTTCCACTACTGCAATAGTGCACATGGCAGCTAGATCCTGCCTTCCAGTTCTGGGTAGACAGCCCATCAGTGGGCTGTGCCGGCACGGTCTGCAATCCTCCCAGAGAACAAGAGATGTGTGTGTGTTACTATCCTCACACAGTTCAGTCATGGCACTCCTGTCAAACCCAGGGCTAAACACTCTGATCCAGGGCTGCCAAAGCTGAAGCACTGGATCCCAGCCACACTCAGTTCTGGACCACAATGAATTGAAACAGAGGAATGTCAAATGGCTCATGACTACCTATTATTCTCTTCAGTACTTGATAACAATCCAGACCTTTCAGAGCTTACACACACACACACACACACACACACAAAACTGGGAAAGCAGCAGGCAGGTATTTTAGGTATTTTTATGTTTGACAGTTTGCTCTGTACAACAATCAGGTGCCACCAAGCCCCACAGCAACTCCTTGGCATCCTTCTCAGCAATTCCGCCGTGGAGCTCTGGGAACGTTTCTGCGATGTGCCTTTGGAGAGTGCCTCTGGATCTGTGAATAACTATTCAAAGCCATTCTTTTGGCTTTGCCGTGACTTTTGGGTGCCTTTCAAGAAAAACAAAAGACTTTCTTCAAAGCAAAATAAATCTGCTCTTTCACTACAAATAACTGTACTTTGCATGGAACTGAAACAACACTACAAATAGAGACAGAAAAATCCATAGTTTTGATACTTGTAAGATTTTAACTGTATTTATAGTGAAAAGCTAGATTTCTGAGGCTGACTTTGCCATGATTATCCCAAGAAAGGCTCAGGATTGTACTTGACACTAGCTGAAGTGGGAAGGAGGTCTCTTCAGAGTGAGCTACTGGCAAAGTTGGCCATTCCATGGCACAGCACACAGCAACGGCTGTCCCTAAGGCAGCCCACTCTGGCCATGCAAGAGCCACAAAAAGCCAGGCTTTTGCTGTGGCAGAGGAAAGGGGCCTTAGGAAGCAGCAGTTCCTGCCAGGAGCCGCACTTCCCTGGCCATCTCCACAGCTCACCTCCCGCTCTGTGCCGCTGCACATTTCTCCCTTCCTGTAGCAAAGGCAACCCAACCCCAGCCATGCCACATCCTCTCTTCCTCTTCACGATGATACCCTTGCACTACTCCCAGGGACAGAGTTGTGAGACTAAAAGGACAAAGGAGAAGAATATTTAAGCCTTATAGCCTCTGACCAGTATCTGGCAGGCAGGTGTCTGAATCTGGCTGTAATTTTCTCTCTGGCCAGAGTGCTCAAAGTTTAAGTGCATCTAGAAGCTGAATTTCATTTTAGCTCCAGTGGTGGCTGCTTGGGGTGAGAACTTCAGTGAAACATCTTTTCAACAATCATTAATGAGCATCAGGCTCCAGGGGGAAAACTGTAACCTCTTTTGCATTTAAGCCGGCTGGAAAGAACAGTTACAACAGAAGCAGTTAAACAGTTTTGAGAATAAAATCATCTATTCCATACGGGAATGATGAGAAAAATCTGTTAAACATAAAGAATTTAAAAAAAAATAATTACTGCTTTTCCTGTAAATATGCCTGTCCAGCTCCTAGTACAGGGGCAGCAGTATGGGCTCCTGGGTGGAAAGCAGAGCTGTGCAGCTTTAGCCAGTCCCAGACTTGACTGGAAGGTAGGAACTTCCCTTTGGGCAGCTGTGAAAAGGCCTTGTCTCCCTGATTTACACAGGTATGGCGTGAATGGCTCAGAGGCTGAGGCCTGCTCAGCCAAACACCCATGTGTGCATGAAATTAGAATGTCAACATTTGATTCATGCTGCCAGGCTGTGACTGTGAAACAAATTATGTCAGTGGGTGGCAATTGCAATATTAGTCTAAGCAGATAACATTTAGCTAAAAGGAGGGGCTCAGTTCACATTCTTCTCCCTACCATTTTAATATGTCAACATCATTACACTTAGAAGGTCTGGAATTTTGTCAGAATGGAAAAAAATATGGAGAAAAACAAAGATATTATTAGTTGAGAGAGGGTTTATGATAAAACACAAGCAGCACAATCTAAATAAAGGTTCAGTAATTTCATTACTGCTCTTTTACCACATAACTTCATTATGCACAGTTCAGAGTCTTTAAATTTTGTCACATCCCCCCTCCACTCCAGCCCACTCCCATTTAATGATTTTAAAAACAGTGACTGAACAGAGTGGAATGAAAATGACAAACAGCATCACCTACGGTATGTTAAAAACTGCCTCTTTAGAGAAGAAGTGCCATTTACTAATTAATTTTTTATTAAAAAAGCCTTGGAAATGTTTGGCTTGAGCTACCAAACTTTTAAACACATGGAAATAAGGCTCTAAGTCTGGCTTCTTTTCAATTACAAAGAAATACAAACTAGCTTTTTAGAAGACAGAAAAAAACCCCAGGTTTTTATAAGTTGCTCTGAGCATTTTCAAATGGATTCCCATGAAATCAACTGTTTTTGAGATGTGAAGTCAACATTTTGTAGCAAAATTGATTTTAGAAAAAAACCCCAAAACATATTTGAAACTGATACAGGATACTTAAAAGTAACTGTGTTTACTACAGAATTAATAACATTATACACAAAACTCACCATGCTGGAAAGATGGAAAGTATCCTAAGGGAAAACAATGGTTATTTTCTTCTGGCTCTCATTTAATTATCAAAAAGTCTCTGTATCAGAAGACAATATTACCAGCGAAGCTATCATAATCCTAGCTCCTGGTTTTTTCTCCCTTGTTTTAACTGGCAAAATGGCAGAACATCAATTCAAAGTTTTATTCCACAGCAAACACCCACGTTGTTAAAATTAACACTGTGAAAAATCTAACTTGTAACAGTGAAATGTTTATAGAAGCAGCCACTCATTCAGTTGCAGAACTAAGAAACAGCAATCACCTTCCTAGTTAATGTTCAGAAATACAGAGGTTTTAGGTGATTCTGCCAAAAATTAATTTATCAACTTTATCCTCCAGCTTACAAAAACTAGCTTTATCTGAAGCCATTAAGAGGGAAATGGATTGTGGCCACCTCCTCTGCCCATCACCCCGTGCTGGGTATTCCAGAGCAGTCACACACCTGTCCTTGTGCCCCATCCCAGAGCAGGGGCTGAACCATATCCAGCTCAGCCTGGCTTTCACTGCAAGCAATGCAAATTTCATCACTGGGTCAAATTCTCACTGCCTTCCTCACTTGAGAAATTCCATTGAAGTTCATGGGCCAAATTAATCATTGGCATAACTCCACTGGCTTCACCAAAGATCAGTTTGCTTCAATAGGACCATTCTCTTCAGTATACCAGGACTGGATGCATGGACTTCAGTGGGAGCAAGATGGGCAACATGATGAGAAATCCAGATCATTTATTTGTCAGACTTTGCAATGATTGATTTAAATGGACTCCAGAAAACACATATTAAGGTAACACACATGCATGTGTGTGGCCCAACTCTCATTTTACAAGCTCAAAACTCAAACTCTGTTGCCAGTGCAGTTACTGTGTTGTATAGCAGTGATTTCCAGAGCCCTGCTAAAGTTCTTATTGTGCTTCTCCAGTAAACACTCTTTAAAAAAAGATGTTTATGTGAAAGGACTATAAAGATTCAGACCATAATATTTAACTACTTGGAAAAAAAACCAGACAGAAAATGCAAATGTAACTGACTCCCTTAATTCAGTTACACTTATTGTACTTTTAACAGATGCTACAGTATGACCTTTACAAATAATAACCAAAAAATGGGAAAAATTCACAGTAGCAGATGGCAATTTTCCTATGGCTTCTTCTACTTCAGGGTATGTGGTTTTGGAATCTTTTCAAAGGCAAAGATTTCTCATCCAAATCTTTCAGAATTGTTCAAATTGTCAAAAAGTAATTCAAAAGTGCTTATTTTTTTCTCTCTATGATAGAAACTATGGAGTTTCCAAAGCCCTCATTAAAAAAAAAAAAAATCTGTTTGCATTAGAAGTTACATCTTTGTCAACAAACAAACAAAACAATGGAAATGTTTCTCCAGTTCGGCACACTCCCCTCTCTAGCCCCCCCCCAGTAATTAATAAGGATATAACAAGCCCAATAAAACTGGGAAAAAAACCCCTACAAAAACTGAGGAATTGGAAACTATTTTTTTCTCTTTAGACTATTTCATGTCAAGGTAAAATGTCTGGGGAGAACACTGCAGCTCATTTCAAAAGCTCAGCTATTCACCCTGTATAGAAAAATAAGTGTAAACAATCAAACTTCTCCAAAGGTAATTTGGTAGCAGTGCTTACAAAGAGGAAAGCAGAAAAGAAGCACTAAGACTGCAGGAAAGATTCTTTCTTTATGGTGTAGTGACAGCCTTGTAACTTCTCCATTATGATGGGAACCACAGCATAAAGATTGCATTATCATCTGTGGTTAACTGTCAAATGCATTTTAATGCTTTATTTGGGAGAGCTAAGTTAAAGACAAAACAATCCTTCTCTTCTTAATCTATCCATCTCTGCAAATGTAAATACAGCTCATACTTGTGTGTCAGAGTGTGGGGAGTTAACTGTATTCTTTCAGCTTCATGTAGATTCCTGAAGATCAGAGAGCTGAGTAAACAATATTTTGATGTAAACAGATTATCAACATGAGAGGAATGACCGTCTGGTCACCTGTGGGGGTTTATTCACTTAACACTTCCACCCCATAAAGACAATTGTGTGCAATCAATGCATATAGGGCCTTTCACTGGGTTGCTAAGTGATATGTAGTGTCAAGAGAAAAATGCATGATGTACAGAAGGGCTGCTCAACAGCCAAGAGAAAACAACACACACAGATGATATTTTAAACTTAATTCAGTGCGTTATGAAGATTGTGACAGGCACAGTGGCTGACCAGAAAGCACTTCAAAATTTGACTTTATAAAGTTGGATGTCCCACGTGTGTAAAGAGTTTAATTTGGTAACAAGTGAATCACAGTGTAGAGCAGTAGCTGGTTCAAATAGGAAAAGCCAACCCAGCAGGGAAGCACTGAATATTCATTCATTGGAAGGCACAGCAGTCATTTTACAATCCAGGCTTCAATATATGAGCAGATCATTTGTCTAAGATTGTATATGCATTCTCTCATTTTCCTCATCTCTGGAAACTATTTTAGTAAAAGCCCAGAAGCTGTTTTCAACAGTTTCTTCAGAATTTCTAAAGAAAGGAAAGAAAGCTGAATGGCATCACATTGCCCCATACAACCATGAAAACCTGTTTTGTGGGACATTCTTGAAACCAACCCAGAAAGAAACCCTTAAGAGGTTTTGTATTTATTTACCCATTCTCTCCCCACCACCCACTTGATAGGTTTTATATTCAAATGCAAAATATATCTGCCTTTGTTCTAAGGATTCAATCTGATTTTGGTCTGATTTACAGAACAAATCATGAGAAATCCAACCTTTTGCCAAATTTTACTTTTCTAATATCTGCACAGAGCAAACAGAAAATTTCCAATCCCCCAAGCTTCTCTAAACCACTTGCAATGATAGTTCACCTTACTGTCATAGTCAAAGGTTCCTCAGAGACCACAAAGCTTTGACCAAACATGCTGCTTGTTGGATCACTAATGCTGTTTTCTGCGGGATACAGTTCCCAAATGCACAAAATGTATTTCTTGCAAGATATCAGTGAGCTCTGTGTTCCCCAGGCTGCTTCTGACAGTACATGGGCAAAATGAGGATCTGTGGTAACTCACTCATATGTATCAGACAGGTCTGGCTAAGTTTGTAAATCCCTGAGCTTTCTAAAGGCTAAATTTTATTAATATGTGGAGGGTTTCTTTTTCTTTGAAGGGATTTTTATTTAACATATTTTGGAAGAATTTTGCGTAAACAGGAAAATATTTTATTGAGGGATCCTCTTCTGCAGTACTGCAAGTTCAGGCCAATGCAGATTGTTACTAGAGTTTCTGAGCTGCAGGTAACCAGATGTGACTTACTCAGGAGACTCAACTTCCTAAATTCATTTGTAGACTTGGCCAGGACACACAAAGCAAAGAAAATACAGAGAAGACCTTCTACTGCAAGGCAGAAAAATACTGACTAGAAAGGGATCAGTCTGTTCAAGAAAAGAAGGATAATTAGGTTTGGAACCATTTCACTAAATCATCTCAGGTTGCTGGATTTCTAAAGTGAAAATATAATAAGTCAGTAAAGAGAAGTTTAGGACTCTAAATTAGGGAGTGTACTTTGGTACACAACAATTTTGAGGACAGTAAAAATTAAGTTACTTTAAAAATTATCTTGTAACTGAATATTAATTAATAGGTTGGATCCGACTCATAATAAAAATAACTCAAAACATTATTTCTTTTAATAATAGTATATAATTACCAATATCTAAGTTTTCCAATTACTTACCAATAATAATAAAATTCAACCCTAAGTCAGGAACAGAATTTTATTTTCATCCTCAACAAACCATCAGATTGCCTGGCAAATAACTGCAAGAAGATTTGTCTACCACATAGGGAACTCCCATTCTAGTCAGAAGAGCTCTATATAAAAGCTAAATTTAGGATATCTGCTTTATATACTGGTAAAAAAATACGCAGACAACTCCTTCTCTCCTCCTATATGCTGTGCTGTTTTTTTGTAGCAATTTTTAAGAATTGACAGGGAAAGAGGAAAAGGCACAACCCACAATTACAGCAAAGCTTTCACACCCTTCACAGCAATCACTGCTGCGCAGCAAACACAGCACAGCTCCACTGAAAGAATGAAGTAAATGGGGCTGAGCACAGATCCTACTTTAGAACCACACACAGTCTGTGGAAACACCTCACTGGCTGGCACCAAAGTCAATTCTTCCAAGGGCAAATTCTTCCACTACCTGGAGCTGTGTAAGTAGTGTAAAACACCAGTCTGGATTTTGCTGGTTCCAGGACCCTTGGGCTGTGTGACAAAAATAACAGAAGATCCTATCTCTTTATACCTCTTTATACCTCTCCTCTAATAACAAGCAATAAATCAGAGCTGCTGGAAGAGGTGGCCAGAATAATTGGGAATAAACTAGCTGTATCTTTTTCTCAGGCAATGCTGGGATGAGATAGTTTTACTTGGCTAAGAATAGTACTCTGCGCAAAATTTGAAAAAAGCATCTCTGTATTTTCTTACCAGTGTCAGATGACACATTTCAAGCCTTGTTTGAGAAGCCTGTGTCTCACATTTGCTTCACTATACAACTCTTAGTCTTGGACCTCAGTATTTAGAGATACAAGCACACCCTTGGTGGGTGTACGCCAAGAAGGCCAATGGCACCTGGCCTGTACCAGCACTGGCGTGTCCTGCAGGCCCAGGGCAGCGACTGTGCCCCTGTGCTGGGCACTGGTGGGGCATCTTGGGTACTGTGCTCAGTTCCTGCCCCCTCAGGAAAAGAGTTTTCTTTGAGGTGCTGGAATGAGCCCAGAGAAGGACAACGGAGCTGGGAATGAGTCTGGAGCACAAGCCTGGTAAGTCGTGGCTGAGGGAGCTGCGGGGGCTCAGCCTGGAGAAAAGGAGGCTCGAGGGGGGCCTTATCACTCTACAACTTACAACTACCTGAGAGGAGGTTGGAGCCAGGTGGGGGCCAGCCTCGTCTCCCAAGTAACAAGATGAGAAGAAATGAACTCGAGTTGTGCCAGGGGAAGTTTAGGTTGTATATTTGGGAAAATTTCTTCATGGAAGGCATAGTCAAGCCCTGGAACAGTGCCCAGGGGAAGGGGTGAAGTCCCCATCCCTGGAGGAATTGAAAAGATGTGTAGATGTGGCACTTAAGGACATGGTTTAGTGGTGGGCTTGGCAGTGCTCTGTTAAAGCTTGGATTTGATGTTTCAGAAGTCTTTTCCAACCTAAACGCTTCTATGATTCCAAGGACTTGATCCTGCCTTTATCAGTAGATGTCCTGCTTTTGGTTAAAGCAAAACTAAAATGGGTCTAAAGTTACAAATGTATTTGGTTTTTTAATTTCCTGAGTCAGCATGTTGCTACTTTGAACACCTACATGTAGGCAATTGCATAATCAAATATCAATCCATACAGGTGCTGTTTAATTGTGAGACTGCCCTGTGGTATTCAAGGTAAGCTCAACAACACCAATTCTGAACTGCCTTCCTCCCCCAGTCGGAACATGAGAAAAGAATAAGAAATATTCCTGTACAAGAGTCTCTAGAGGCTTGTTCCAAGCAGCTTGTTCTTTCTAACACAGAACAAGTCTGATACGGCCCCAGGATCCCCAGGACTCAAAGTGCAAAAGTTGTGAGTCTCACAGAGCTTGTTCACCTGGAAAGGTCTGTCAAGAAAGGTCAGCTGCTGCTTTGAGTGTGGCAACTCTGCTCCTGCACTGTCACATACACAAGGTCTCACCAGTACCTGGACCACTGCTCTTTTCAGTAACTTTGGACGAGACTGCAGATTGCTCACGGACTGGAGGATGGTTCTCAGCACCACTGCAGTCAGGGAGCTCTGCATTAGAAGGCAACATTGAACCTTGTGACTCCTCCATCCATTCCCCTCCGTTCTCTTAATATACAAGGCAAAAGGGTTACTGCAGCTGAAAGAAGCATCCCCCAGGCCACATGGAGGGATGTGAACTTGAGCACGCCTGTTGGTTGGAGGGAATTTACTAGGAAGGGAATGAGAGTTTTGATCTGTTTCCGTTTAACAGGAATACAGCAATAAAATGCTCATTTTACATTAAAACACTGATGTAATTAAGTTCAGACTAGCTGAAATACCAGGCCAAACTCAGCAACATTGCTGGACAACATTGCTAGACAATAGAGGATACTTCAGCTTGACCTACATGAACAAGTAGCCTGAACAGCTGGAGTAGAAATCTTGGACACTGTAACTACTGTTAGGACTGACTGCAGCTGGTTAATACTGGAAAGTAAGGAGCAAGGACTTAAGTGGAGGTGTCTCGGGGGAACACTTGACCAGCACTGGATTACAGCAACCACTCTTGAGGAAATCTATCCTCAAAACATCTCAAACCCCCTGTCACTGGAAACAAAGGAAATGTTTGCTCCTAATTTCTGAGTCTATGGACAGATGAAAGGACTGCACAAGTGTGTTCCAACAATACTGAAAGGCTTTTCCATATAAAGTAGCCAATTTACTGTTATGGTTACACTTAAGTCAATTAAAATGTTTTATTTGCAAGGATTTGAATCTCTTACCTTCATTAACATTTAGCAGTAAATGGGAGAAAAAAGGTAAATAAAATATTATCTGGCTTTTTAAAGGTCATTCCAGCTTGATCATTATGAAAAGCCAGGTAGGAACACAGAATATGCCCCTTTGTGTGGATTTAATACAACCAGCCAGTGCAGCACAGTATCAGTAGAAGACAACAAACACAAAGTCAGTGGCTGAGAGTCTATAAATGTGGTGCTTAATATCTGCTTAATTACAGCCACCCTTTGTTCATCTGACTTGAGATAATTTTCCTTTTCACTTAAGCCTCCCATCATAAATCACCCTCATCACAGAGCATTTAACTGATGCACCTATTCTTAGCACCTGCTTTTAAACAACCCTAGGCTAACAATCCAAACTGATGAAATGACATACCTAATACTTTGCATGCCTTCACCAAAGGAATAGTCAGCAAGGTTCTGGAATCTGGGTCCTACCTAGGCTGGAGGGTGCACAGGAGGGCAACCCCTTCTCTGTAATTATGCAGTTAATGCAGTGTCTTACTTCAAGAGCTTTCATATTCCTGTTTATTAAAAAGAATAACATGGTATTCAAAATTCATTACCACAAACCTCTTTCAAATGAAGACTTTTATTATTTGTAAATAGATATAAAACTAATGATGCAGGAAGACCCTGAGTTTTTAATATATTAAAAAAATTAGACCAGAAAAGTAAGAAATATTTGTGCTCCTGTGGGCAAACATTTATTCAAACACACAGTTTACATTAAGCTTGCTTCTTTCCCTTTTACTACATCCCTCACTGCTGATACTAATAGGAAAATAGAAATTCCCCACAAACCACAGAAATTCCACAGCAAAATGCCACCTACTAGAATACACAGTTTTTTTCCATTGTAACGTTGTCCTTGGTAAACAAATTATCTGCACTGCAAAACTACAAATAAAAACTCTTAACAAATCACTCCTTGTCTAACATGAGGGTTCAAATTCTGCAAATCTCCACTCTGAAAGCACACTAAAAACTAACCCCCTTCTCCCAAGGCCACAGGAAAATAAACCCTTAAGAACCTTAAAACTACAGCATCTGAGAGACTTTCACAAAGAGCTGACATCCTCAGTCAAGAGTCCTACAAGCAACTGAACATCCCAAATCCCATCACCCTCAGCAAGGAATGCAGTCGCAGTGACATCCCCAGAGCTCCACGGCAAGTGCAGGCTAACTGGATTTACACATGGGTGCATGCTAGAGTTTTAATGAATATTTAGCTAATGACAAACTGCTCTGTCTAAATTAAATTTTCATAACCACAAAATTTTCAAGAGGATTGATTTCATTTTCAAGGAAATGAAAACTCCCAGTAAATGTTAAATGCTTTAGGTTTTGGCAGTGGATACTTCAAATGGTTTTATCGGGCAGTGATTCAGTGATTAAAATCAAAAGACAATTTTAATTTTCTTTCTTTGCTTATTTCTTCTCCTCGGTTATCTTTTCTTCACACAGGTGCTTCAACCAATTTGTATTTTACAAGCAAAAGAAAACTGTCATGTGCAGGGTGTGTGTGCCATCTCATATTCCTCCAGATTCGCCTCCCCTGCTCTCTTCCAGCAAAATATGCATGTTGGTCATTAATACTCTGACTTTTATATTTGTCACATAATATAGATTTCTATCTATAGACAGTTATCTGTTTTGATAACAATGTGTTTCCATGCCTTCTGTGTAAAATCCACAGCATCATGCCACAAGCAAGAAACATCTGGCAATTGTTTCCATTGTTTTGTAGGGATTTTTTAAATTATTAGCTAGAATGCTATTTCAGTAGCTCAATAATATATCATAGTTATGTTAAACTTGAAAAAGGGCATGCCTAGAGAAAAATATTTTGGAATAAAATACAGGTTTAAATACAATATTTTCTTAACATAGAATGTCCTTTTTTTTTTTGTATGACACCTTTTGTTTCCTTTATATGGAAACTTTAAATTTCAAAAATTTCACATTTATATTCTATGATAGTTAAAAATAATCATGGAACTTGCAAAAAAATTATTGTTTTTACTAAAATATATTTTTGCTAAACTTCCTTTCAGAATTACAAGTGAACTCACCAAAAATAATAATTAGTAATGTGTCCAACAAACATTAAAAATTAGGTTTCTAGAACATCCTTGTGAGGTTGGAGGTAATTAAATGATTGCTTTGATTTCCATGAGAGTTGGGGATGTGAGAAGCCAATAATTCAAGTAGCAGGATTAACAGACACAGGATTAGGAATATAGCCTGAATCTTAGCAATCAAATCTGAAGCCTTCCAATTAAAATTTTCCTCTATCTAAGCTAGTGGACAGCACATATTGCATTATTAAAATAAATAAATCTGCACAGGGTCATACACACCAAAATATACAACATGATATAAATAAACGTCACCATACTTTTCAGAGTAAGCCCATCAGTGGTCAAAGGTGCAGCAGTGCCAGACCAACCTGGAGGATGCAGAGCAACGCCCAGGCTCCCACATCCCAGTGGGTCAGGATGAGCGCTCCCACACGGAGCACCTGCCCCAGGAGTTGCTCATCCTGCCCAGGAGCAGCGGCCACACAGCAGCCTGGGTGCACAGACTGGGGCTCAGTGTGACTGGAGTGCTTTAATAAAGCCAGAGCTGACCTGGACCTTTCAGTCAAGTTGAAGGTCTCTTGCTGGGAGCAAGTAACAACAGGTTCAGAAGTAACACAAAACTATTGCTGAGATTAAAAAATAAGGTATAAGTTATCATGAATGAGCTACAGACGCCATCTAATTCTTCCAGGGATTGTCATCACCACAGCACACACTCAAATGTGACTTTGAGAACAAATGAGGCAGGAAGGCTCTCGGCTACCTCCACAGAAAGCCTTCCAAAACTGTATTTCTCAAGCATGTGCTAGGAAATATTTATCCAAGGGTACCGTAAGGACTGCTTCAGGCAAGGGTGACCATTACCTTGAGCCCACTTTCCCGGCAGGGTGGGGAGCACAAATGAAATATTTTCTTCCTTTTTTCTGCTACTTACAGAATGTAAAACATATAGAAAGTCTGGAGGTGAAATTTTAATTGCTGATTTAGGAATAGTTAGTAATTAACTTACATTCTCTTCAGAATGCAGTTTTCTGTATGACCTGGTAACCAAGCAACAGAAAAAGTAACAATACAAAAGTGTGATAATAAAGCCTTTCTTTTTTTTTAATACAGAAACTATATTTTCAAGCTAATTATTATTTCTTATTCTATGCATAAATTTATTTCTGTCTCATACTGGAAGGGCCTGGACCAAATAAGGAAATGCAGGTTACATTAAATAAATGGAATAGTTAGGAATAGCATTAGGCTACATTTAATGTGACCTGCTGTTCACTACTCACCAACAAAATCTTGCCTGTGTTTTGCCAGGATGGAATACACTCACAGAGTCACAGAGAAGAAGCACTAGGAGCTGCCTTACTCCTTTCTTAAAAGAGAGAACCACGACCAAGTGCCAAAAGGTTTTGAATTCAAGTCATACATGCTAATAGAGACTTCAGGGAAAAGTATGTGCAACAGTATTTTTCAGTGTAGCTATTAAGACTCCGGTGTAGTCTGTTATGCCAGCACGTGTCCTTCCCTTGCATCTACACTCAGTGCACACACAATCACCTTATCCGTCAGCTCACGGACAGGTGTCTTTAGGTTGGCTCAGAAAACTACTCCTCGAAAGACAAATCCAGAATTCTGAGCACCACTGAAAGACTGGGGAAGAAACACCATTCTGGCACAGAAACATCTGCAAATACATTTCATACTGAGTGTGGGAAGGTTTACAGAGCCCTTAGGAGGTGTTTTCTACTCTTTAATTTGAGGAGCTCTTCCTCAAGAGCTTTGCTATTAAAGGAACCAATTCCCAGCTTTCATGTGCTATGTCTTTAACAAGATGGGCCTAATCAAGTCTTCAAACATAAGAAAGATCAAAGCCTGTATCTGTAATAAAACAAACGATATGTGTCTGGCATGTATTGACAAGGCTACATGGCTTCGGCTGCTCGGTTTCATTATTACTAACATTCATCATACAAAAATCTGGATGGCACACTAGAAGTTCCCTAACTTTCTAGCAAAAATATTGTCAAACAGCAATAACACTTGACTTGACCTCAGCTTTACCTTAATACCTGCAGTGATTTGCAAGCTCAAACAACGCAGCAGCACTTAGAAAAAATTAAGCCTGTCATTAGCACACAGTAAATTTGAAGAACAATAATTTTATGGTAAAAACTTTAACTATTCATTGACAATAAGACAACACAGAAGGGCTCTAGCGCTCCCTTGGTGAACCTTTTAAAATGCCTTTTGAACATCAGTTAAGCCTGACTCCCCGCCATGAGGTGTCTTGGAGTTACTGGGGCATTTTCTAGATAGGTCTGTCTAGGGTTTGAACTTAATTGAGCAGAATATTAGCTCAGAGATCTGGTTCTCCTCTGCTCTAACTAATCAGCAACACTGCGCCCCAATTAAAGGAGCGAGCACAAGCTCTGCCATTGCCTGGCACATACAGTCTCAATAATTTTATTCTTTCCCTTGCTTCTTGTAATTGCTCAGTCTGTGTGCAACAGTTCTTGAGACTTGCAGAACACACAGTAGAAGCACAATCATCAATTTTACTTAATTTTTAAATAGTGGCTATAATAGATCAGTTTTTAAAAATCCTTTATCAAATTGATAATTATTAAAATCCATTTTAACCTACTTTAACAGGTTTGCCTTTCAAGTCACAAAATAAAAACAATAGCTACACAACATTTTTAAAAATCACACTTTCCTATCACAATCATTTGCAAAATTTGCGACTCCATTTGGCACAATTGCATTGTAGCTCTAAGGCGATCCTCGAGGGCCTAAGCTATTTCCAGAAGCCTTTCACTGAAAACATGTCACCACTTTTCCCCTTAACAACACACACTGAGACCTGCTACGTTTATGTGACGAATGACACAAACAAGACAACCTGCTTTGTGAATGTGGGCCTTCCTTTGAAAACTGGAGAAACATGAAAGAGCAAACTGCTCACACCTAGAACCCTCTCTCTCATATCACAGGAAAGACCTGCAGAGCTGAAGTGATTCTGCTGATTGCTCGAGGTGACCACAGCAGCTGGATTCCAGTTACTTGGTATTCAGCAAAGGTCCCACACTTGTAGTTCCCACTGAAGACAGACTCTAAGGACAGAAATTTTGTTGACTCAAATTGTGAATTGCTTTATTTGTGCTCTGTATTTTGTGTGCCACAGATCACAATATTAACATCAGACGAGTGAGAAAATAAACTAAGAAAATGCATCCAAGATAAAAGCTAACAAATGATTCCACAGAGCCAGCATTTTTGAGCTTTGCTGAAGGACACAAACACTTCAATCCAAGGTTTACTGGCATCTTTGCATTTCAATTGTGTCACCCTGTTCTAATTGTTCTAATGTCAACACTGTCCGATGCTGTTTCTGAATAGTCTTTTCTTAGATAAAATAACAAGGTTACCACTTCATCCCACATACTGTACAACTGCATAACCATTTGTTAGGTCCTGCCTTAAAGCCAATTCAACCTTTTTCTGTGATCTCTTTTCAGAAGTGTCAAAGTTCTAGCAATCTAACTTTTTGCAGTTTCTTTTAACAACATAATCTGGCTTTTATGGCAAACTAGCTGTCCACAGGGTATAAGAGCCTTTGCTCCTCAAATGCACTGTATCTGCCCTGCTAATTATCTGTCAAAATCTATATGGAGTGGACAGAAACCAAACTGTCAAAGGGAATTGATGCAATCTATTATTTTCAAATTTCTTGCTGTGTGTCGTACATCAAGACATACCTTATTCTGGGACATCAAAAAGTGCTGGCACAGGAGCAATCCAATGCAATGCCTCCAAAAGCCTTTAAAAGCTTTTTATGCTGGGCAGCCACCTATTTAGCCAGTGAGTGAGAAAAATTCAATAGGAATTTTTGGGAACATTTTTACACAATGTTGTCACAGGTTCTGTGCGTCTGTATCAGTGATTACTCCATTATTTGTCTATTTGCTCTTCCTTTTCAACCCTCAGTGAGAAGAGTTGTCAACACAAGGCTCAGCCATTTCTTACTTATTAACAGCTCATCGAGATGACAGCCAAAAATGGAGTGTAGCAGCCCTCAGACCAGTACAGTCACCATTTCCAGAGAGCAAGCCAATTCGGAAGGAAAACTGGAAGAGTAAAATTAAACACATATTTTGTCACAGATTAACTAAGTCTAATTTCCAATCAATTCTCTTTTTTTGGCCAATTCTTAGTAGCAGATGACAAGATAATCCTGTCAGCACTGCAGACTCAAGGAAGAGAGGGAGCAGCAGAGCAAACCTGGATTATGAGGCAGTTGTGAATTTTTATCCAAATTCTTTCACCTAACGAAAGGATTCCAACGTGCCCACTCTTTAGCTCTTTGCAGAGTGAGCAATGTGCTCTTCAGAAAACAAAGAAAGCTCCAAACTCCACCTGAATTGCAAGATGGCCCTAAATTCTGGTTTGGCCTAAGATGGGAACATAATCGATTTCTTTAAATATCTAACTACAAATATTTATAAATAACTATAGATATATGAATATAAGGCAAATAAGTGCTAAAAAAATACCATGATTAGGAGATGATGCAGTTTAATTTTCTCTTGAAAGAATATTTTTATGCTATATTACAGACAAGTGCATCTAAATAAATTTAACAAAAAAACTTAATGTAGAACCACAACTGCCCTGGGAAGTTCAGATCATGAGGGACAACAAGTATGAATTTCAAGTACTCAAAAGGGCAGGAGTCTCTGTGTGTGGTTTGGAACTCTGGAATTCTTTAGTGAAGCAGACAGGAGCCACATTTTTTTTATGTAGTAAAATCATAATTACATATCTAAAGGGGACTTAAAAAAATTACTGTATAGTTGGCAACTTTTGCAAGTGATAAATCATAAGGAATTAGGTCTTCCTGAGAAAGTGGGCTCGCAGACCAGAGCAGGAATAAGGCAGCCATGGTACAAATCCCATGGGCATCATGATGATAGTTTCCTGTCTCCCTCCAGCACAAATATCAGTATTTTCCAAGGAAAGCAATTGTGGTTTTTTGTTGGTGTTTTTCTACTGGTTTTTTTTGTTTGTTTGTTTTGTTAGAGAAACTTCCCTATGACATCAAAATATACAGTATAAACTATTTTAAGCATCCCTCCTTAACAGAAAAAAAACCCCTCCTGCTTTACATTCTGAATGCAAACTCCCTTTTTACCTGGGTTCAGTAAAGCAGAAGAGTACCAAGGACAGCCATTAGTTTCAAACATAGAGCTCCTGACTGTATAATTCCCTGCTACCTGACTTGGAACTTTACTGAGGAGCAGATCAGGTCCCTTCTCTCCCTAAAGCAGGCAGTCTTCAGGATCTGGCCCATTCATGCATAGCTGAAATATGTATTCACTACTTCTCCTGCATCATTTTGCTGTTTACTCTCACATCCTGAGATGGCCTGAAATAGGCATTTGGCATTTCAAAATGCTTTTATTTTTAAGAAGAAGCAGCAGCAAATTAAACAAATGTTACCTCAAGCAAATAAAGATCCTCATTTTCTTTTGGTTTCAGAATATTGAGAGTCACCTGGACTCAAGACTAATTTTAAGAGTAATGATGAGAATTTGCTATAGGTATGTAATTTGCTCTTCTTGCTAAAAGAGTTTACACAAACAAATTTCAAAGCTTGCCTGGAGAACTGGTCAGCATATCGTTCTGGTCAATTATTTGCCATGCTAGAAATGCATCAGGATAATGACACAGTGAGGGATTGTAAGGCAATATTGTTCCCCAGAAGCCTTTGTCTAACAAGGTAATTTATGACCTGTTCTGGAATCCAGTCTTTACAAAACCATAAATTCACACTTGTATTCAACTTCAAAGGGACCATTATCAACAAAGGTGGCAGAATGCATCAGACTGCTGCAAGCTAGATAAACAGATAAGTGAGACTTTCATGGTTTTCTCCTCTAGGTCTGCTCACAGGACAAAGGTACCTAAAGGTGCAGCTGCTCCTCAGCATTTGGCCCTGTTATTTGCAAAGTTCACCACTGAATGTGCTACTTCCCTTTTACAAGGTGAGGAAAACCTTACTCACTCAAGTGCAAAAACTCACAGCCCTGGCAAAGCTTTGAAAGCTCTTTCAATAGCCTGTCAACGCTTTTACCTGGGAGCTGGTGCTTCCCTATGAACACAATAACATGTAAAGCAAAAACGAAAGAACAAAAAACCCCAGAGTCAGTGCTTTGCAGCCAGAAGAAAAGTAAAATGAAGGCCCTGCAGAGCAGTGAGGTTTAACCGATGTGTGTGTTCACAGCTGGAAAACTTCCTGGGACTCTCGCAGTGTGGCCCTCTCTGTTGCACTGGATGAGCAGTACATGGGTTTGCACTGGTGCTCCCCAGTTGGGCTGATCCCTTTCCCTGAAGGTGGGAGATCAGGGCCTCTGGGGGGAGTGCTGCCTCCAAAAAAAGGCCAGATTTATACTCACTGCCTTTCAAACAAAAGCCTACCAATTTTGAGACAGTCATTCTTGTCACACTGGAAATTCACAGCCCTATACGTTTGAAAACAATACCTGAATAATCCCATTTTACTGGAACAACAAAAGGGTGATAGGGAAAGCAGGCAGCTGTCCAGGTGATTAACTGTGCTGGGTACCACCAATGTGCCTGATTAGCCACCCAGATAGCACGGGCTAAGTCAGGAGCTGTTGACAGGGAGCAGCACCTTAGAAATACTCCCTTGCTGACAGCTAAAACTCCCACCTTCCCTCCCTTCTCTTCTGGAGAGATTAATTAGTTAATGTTTGCAAAGTGTTATGAAGATCTAAAGAGCCAAGTGTGATCATGGGTGCTGACCAGAATGACTTCTAATTGATGTGCTGGATGTGAACGTGGCATTGCTATGGGAAGGTGTGAAGGTACAGAACAAATGGCTTTTTTCTGGCTCAATTATCCAGCAGTGACAGTGCTCTCTAGCAGAGGAACTGAGACAGGGAACAGAAGTTGGACAGTGAAGCATAAGGACAAAGGGAGGGATTCAGCTCAATACTGCCAACCCATAGCACACAAACTACTCTAACTCAGGCAGAGAACTGCAGGTACTCTCCTGTGGAGGGCCATTAATCTACTAACTGTGTTTTTCTTTTCATATTCATGCGGAACTGTCTTCTGATTGAAATTCAGTCCTCTCTAGGATGAGGCTGGAGGAGTTGTGCCCGTTTAAGTTTTCTGTTCTGAAAAAAATTTAGGCCATTACCTTTGCATCCCTGACGGACAAAAATGACAAGCAAAAATATTGAATTTAATAAGACTATTGGTGGATCCTTCCTGCAGTTCTAGATGACAGGTTCGGCATTTGCTAAGCTCTGCAGTCTGGAAACCAGCTCTTAACCCTATTATTCTCCATGCTATATCTTGGTCTTTTTAGTTGAAGTTATTAAGACATGTGGCAAAATTAGCTGGTGTGCTTGAGACATTTCATAGGCTGCTGCCGTGGTTTAACCCCATTCCCACACAGCTGCTCACTCACTCGCCCAGCAACAGGATGGGGGAGACAATCAGAAGGGTAAAAGCTGGAAAACTCATGAGTTGAGACAAAGTTTAAAAAGGAAAGCAAAAGCCATGCACACAAGCAAAGCAAGACAAGGAATGAATTCAGTGCTTCCCACGGGCAGGCAGGTGTTCAGCCATGCTCAGGAGAGCAGGGCCCTCTCACAGGTAACGGTGATGTGGGGAAAGAAAACCCATTGCTCCAAATGTCCCCTTCCTCCTTCATTGTTGCTGTCTTTAAGGGTCTTTAAGGGTTCAAAATTTTCTGCAAAAGTTTGATAGCACTGCTGTTTGATAAAGCCATTGAACAAAGAGAGAATTTGAAAAATGTGCACATGCAGGATCTGGTACTGTATTCACACCTTATCACTATCCTGGGTGTCTGCAATTACTCTCCTTTGAAACTCAGTCACACATTTCCCACTTCATAATTTATTAAATATAGAAAAAGCAGTTGTACTTTAAGTTAGCCAAAATACCTCCAGCATTAGAGAAAACACAGAGTGGTGGGCAGCTGAGAATGATGTTGAGTACAGTGTTGCAGCAAAAAAACCTAATTCTCTGCATCACAAATAATGGCTGACTTTGGTTTGCCTCCATTACTTCTGTCTGTCTTTAAACATACACCATTCAGAAGGAAGTCACTGTTGTTATCTGCAGTGTCCAAGAAGTATTAACGCTTGCACAAGAGCCAGTCTAAGCAAGACATAGTGACTTGACTCCTTAATTTCCAGCAAAAATCCCTGATTCATTAATCTAGGAATTGATTGCTAATCATCTGGGGAAAAAGAAACCACAAGCCAAAAACAAGAAAAAAAAAAGATCCAACTCACGAAAGCCAAGACCATGAACACAGTCACATCCTCAGGATAAGGAATGTTATCTGTCCCATCTAACTGTATGCCTCACACTGCTCTTTCCTGAAAGGCAAACTCCCCACCTGAGCCAATACTGATGCAGTAGGACACCCCAACAGTCAAAGAATGGGCAGAGACACCTGCAACAGCAGAGCTCAGTCTGCTCTGGCAACCCCACTGGAACCCTGCTCTTTCTTTTCCTCTGCTTTCGCTATCCCAGAACCCCAAGGAGCAGAGTTCACTTTATCATTCAGCCTTAGCAGCAGCAAACTACCTTGTTATGTACTCCCAGTTCGCACTCCAGCAATGCAGAACACAGACTACAGGGACACAAAAAATAGGTTATTACATAATAATCATCAAATCCCAGAAAAGTTCAGTGACAATTGTATTTGCATGTCATGCCACAAGCCGTGGAGTCTGTGCTTTTCTGGCAGTCATTAGTTAATCTGATGTTTCCTTTTGCTGTTCAATACACAGCTAGGTTTCTTTTTTAAATTGATACAAGTTCTCACCTTCACTTACACAAAACAAAATGTGCCTAATACTATGCAGCAGTTTGCACTTCTTTACCTCAAAAAGATTACAGTTAAAAATGATTTCGTGACAGACACCACCAGAATAGTGAAAGGGGAAAGGCTGTCAAACGCTTTCAGGTGGTGGAATTCTGAGCCTATAAAGCAGAGGAAAAAAAAAACCCAAACCCAAAACCATATAAACTCCCAAACTACATGTTTTAAATGAAAACCACCAGCATTCAAAAAGCACTAGCAAGGAAAGACCCAACGTTTAGCAGCACTGTTCTCCTGAAAGGAGTAGGGAATCCCAGAATTGAAGTCTGGTTTTCATGGTTGAAGAGGAAGAAGTCAGGCCTTTTTCTGCGAGCAGCTGTGAGCTGATCCCCACCAACAGATGTAATACCAACATCCACAGAACTCCCTTAACAGGCCGACAGATCACTGCTCCCACATCTCATCTGTCAGCTTAGCCAGCACAGAGGTTGCATTCTCAATGTCACAAATCACCAGCTAAAAGGGTTCTGTCTCTTCAAAGGGTAAGGAAGATGATTTGGGGGTGGTGTGTGTGTGTTGGGTGTTTGAGTAAAGGGAGAGATACTCAAAGTGATTTACAATCCCTTCTAGAACAAGCCAGACCCGGGAAGAGTATTTTTTTTGGCACCTGGACCATTATGAGGCGAAAAGGATGATCTCTCAAGGAGCAAAAGACATTCAAATGTACAAGTCAAAGACCAGGATGATTCAATCTTTCCTAGGATCAGCCTGGCTTAAAGAAAAAGATTCTGGGAAAAATATACATCTTTCTCTTCCACAGAGAAAGGGGAAGGAGATTAGGAAACAAGAGGTCTTGAGTATTCAAAGTGCTAATTCAGAACTTCTCTCTCTAAAGCACTCATGAAACATTTTAATTGTCTGTCTTTGCATTCAAAAACCTTGTTTGCAACTCTTAATTGCAGACAGCTTTGAACAAATAATTGAAATGCATGACTTGTGGGGCCTGCTTAAACAATTATAATGTGCTTTGCCAATAGGTACTTTGTCCCATTCTCCTCCCCCCACCTTTATCATAATGAAAATGAGCTAGCATGATATTTGGAGCAAAGTTAAAACCTTGCTAATTTACCACACTGAAATCTGGGACTCTGACAGTGGTCGTACCTGTACAACTGCTTATATCAGCAAAAAATACACTAATAGTTCAACTGAATGCAAAAAAGACCTTTTCATTTTCTGCTGAGAACAACCCACTGGGAGATTCTTTTCTAAATACAAATCCTTCATGTCTGTTAGTTTTGCATTTCCTAAGATTTATGTAGCTATTTTCCTGAAAATTCCCTTTGTAGGATTTAAGTAGAAGCACTCATAAATATAAACAATCTTTCCAAGTAGAATTTTTAAAATAAATTGAACAAAACCGTATCCATCTAAGAAGATACAAATTATTTTGTAGTATAGTCAAAACCATTCTAGTCAACTTACTGTGTTCCTCAAGCTGTAATAAACTGCAAAACTGAGTACATTTTATCCTTATCCAGAAAACAGACAACAGCTCTTGCCTATCCCTGAAGGTAAAAGTGCCTTTGAGAGAAAAGTGAAGTTAGTTCAGGTCAGCTTATTCAAAGTCCTAACTTCAAATGGTCTCCTTTTACACTCTTGGAAAGTATCTTACCTGCTAATATCCAGATGCAGAATCTGATTCTTATTTTGACGTCTGACATTTAATCCAAGTCTGGGGATGATTCAAGCATATTTCAAACACCATCTTCCCTCGAACACTTGGTGCTGGGTGCAGACGGGACAGAGGCTCTAAACGAGTTCTTACAATAGTATTTGCACTTAAGTCTGTTGAAGTGTTGGTGTGCTGATAAGCTGTGCCAAGTAACATACTTAGTAATAGTTTTACTGCATTTGCCAAACTCAGGGCTGCCTGTGTTTCAAGGAGGGAGGAGAGCAAGTAACGAGGCACTCAGTCTCTGTTAACCCGATTTCCCCACTACATTTAGACCCTCAGCTGGGCATAGGCAGCAGGACACCTGATAATCACAGTCCCTCAGCCTCCTCCACCTCTAGCACAGGGCCTGGCCTTGATCAAACAGATCTGCAAACACAAGGATTTAAGTTAAGAATATAAAATCTAATTTAATGAAGAAATAAAACTGTACATGTAAATCAAATTTAATCAAGATCTAAAATCTACTCAAATTAGGCTACTAAGAGCTGTTCTAGATGAACTCCAGAAGCTGGAAGAGTTGCAAGAATTTTAAACAACATAGAGACGTGTAGCATCCAACCATCTGCCACTACAAGGTAAAGACCTTCTGTTGCTGTTGCTCCTGGCTAACATGCTAATAAAACAGAAAAGCAGTTTTCTGTAGGCCCAGTTTCATATTTCTTGCTTTATAATCCACTGTGCAAGATGACTGTCTTGTTTTCCCAATGGTACTAAAATGCATGAAAAGAATTCAGAACCCTTCAGGATTAGACCAATACTATTTTTGCAAGTAAATTTCACTGAGACTTTAGAAAGGTAAGCAAGCTCATTTGGGTTTTATTCCCAGAGCCACAATTCCAGTTTAAATAAATGCCTTCTGAATATTTTGGTGTAAGGAACCACCCTATCTATAGCAAGCATAGGTATAACTTCCTTCATAAGAGTAAAAGAAAAAAAAAATCACATATATGCATTAGCAAAATTTAAGCCTAAGTTTATAAATCACCATGCAAGTTTATGGGGCCACATAACAGTTTTGTGATAATTATAATAAATGCAAGCTCTGGCAGGAGTTTAATAACTCATTCTGAAAATGCTTCCCATGTTCACTATCCATTTCATTGGCTACTCCCATCAATAACCCCACTAACATAAAAACAAGGTCAGCCATGCAACCGAAAGACTGAAAAAGAATGTTCAGAAGATCAAATTCTTGCAAGCACACCAGGGCCTGATAATACAGTTTCAGAGTGCAGATGATAACAAAACCAGAAAATGGCACAAGTGGAATGCAATATAAGGCCTGTCCATGTGGCATTGCATTTGTGGTGTAGTCAGCCTGCATGGGACACACTATCAACAAAGCAGCAATCATCCCCCTTCCCAGTAAGAACTGTAATGGCATCATTTCCATGACAAACTCATCCTTCACCAGCATGAGATCTGGATATTTGAGTTCTCTCTCAACACACAGTCAGTTCTCAGAGCCAGCCACATGAAGGGGCACCTCTGCAGCAGGTCACAAGATGACATTTTCATAGAATTTTACCTTAGTTGAGAGGCAAAGGACTGGCTATTAAAATCAGAGTTTTATTGCGTGGCAGGTTGCATCACTCAGTGAAAGTTGTCACTCAGAAAAAGAAACTAAAATTTAGCATACACTTTATAAATAGTGAGTCTGGGTATAAGTCTGTTGAGATAAAGAGGGAATACTAACAAAGGTCTTATCTCCATGGACTCAGTAAAGGAGTCTTGCTGTATTTTAATACATTACATTCAGATCGTGTTTTCACATCGACAAACTAAAATGAGAATTTCTCTGTCCCACGACAGCAGGATAGCCACATATACTAAGGTATAAGTTAGAAAGTGTATTTCCATGGTAGGAGAAAAGCTCACCCAAGTAAACTGGTAAAGGATGACATTACAGAGCTGTGATAGAAAACTTCTGTATGGTACTGTGCATTTTGTGAGAAGAATTGTGGCAATAATTGGTACTCTCAGATTCTCTTCCAAGGTCAGTCCCTGATCCTGTGAATCAAGCCCACTTGAGGGAGTTCCTGCTGACACCTAGAGGTGTGCATTTAGGCACAGGCTGTACAATTGCATGAACAGAAAAGAATTTTTTCACTTAATAAAAGCATTGTTTAAACATTAAACTGGCTAAATATATTAAGGTGAAAGCCCAAAGAGGTTTACCATATGAATTGCTTGGTACAGACCCAAATTTTGAAAATTGTTTAGCAGACAATTTCCTGTGAAATTACTGCAATTCCACACAGGTAATTTGGTCTCACAGTTATGTCCCTGTGTGCTACTTTGAGCATTTGGGCTTCCTGCTTCCTTTTCACTTCCCCAAGCATCGATGAAGCATTGCCAAAGTCCAAGAGCATAAGAAGGGAAAGAGGGGACTGCACCTGGGCAGGCTTTGCTGGTTTCTTTTATGGAGGAAAAATAAACAAAAAAGCCCTGAGACGTGAGAAAGAAGAATAAAGGGACTCAGAAGGTGGGAGCAGCAGGATTAAGTAAGCACTGAAAAAGTTCTCTTTTCCAGTCAGGGTGCATCCTCCATCCACATTCTGCAGTCCTATTTATGTGACTCAATGACACCATCTCTGTGTAAATCTTTTGTCTGTCACCAATTCAACAATCCACTCATTACTATCAGTAAGGTTTTTGTTCAGGTGACAGGTTGGGCCAGCACTGCATTCAAAACATTTTTTAGTAGAATTATCTTCATTTAGGTTCAACAAATGTAGAATAAAATTAGTTATTCTAAGAGAATCTGCATTGCTAATTAACTCCTTCATTGATCTCTGATTACAATAAGGCTCAAGAGCCTTCCTTTTGATTTGAAAGGTGCACATCAACAATACTTTTGTGTGCAAATATTTCATTTATATTTAGTGTTTTATCTAGTATTCCAGCTACCTGGTAGCCAAAATAATTCCTCTGAGAAATGTCTGAATTCCTGAAAAAGTTGTAATTATAACTGACAAGAAGTATTCTTATGGAACTGGTGAAACATTGATCTAAAATAAATACAAAATATTGGAAATTTTTTAAGGTTACACAATATCTTAGAATAAGAAAAAAATATAAAACTTGCTCTATTTAAGAATTTAAGCTAAGTTATCTTCCAAGTGAAATTTTGCATGTCCCCACCAAAGTAATTTTAGACGGTAAAAAAGGTACAGCTATCTTTAGAAGAAGAAGACATTTCAGCTAGAAATTTTCAGGAAGCACAACTGGGTCAGCTGAGCTTGGCAATTATGTTGTTGAACAATGAATTTCAATAGAACCACTTCCACTACTGACTTACTTTGTTTATCTCTAAATCACAAGAAAAAATCATATACTGATTTGGATTTCAGCACATAGTAGGATAAAACACATTCATACCAGAGCAGCTTTCTAGAAGAATTTTATGTATGCAACTGAGAAAAACCTCACACTGTACCCTGCAAAATTACATTAACAGAGCAAAAAAGAGAAGTAGGGTGGCAAGTGCAAGAAGAAAGCAAACACTGGGCAGCTGACCAGCCTAATTGCCAGCCTTCTGTCCCATTCATGCATGCTGTGGTTGTTTCAAAATGGCATAAATTGACAGCGCTCTTTTAAATTTCTCAAAAAAAAAAAAAAAAGATTTGGAATGAAAATGCCAACATTTATTACAGCTCGGTGCCTGAAGCAAGAGAATTATTGCTGAGGTGTTTAAGTGGCGTGTGACTTTTCTGCTTTATTTTCATAGAGATGTATGATTTTTGAAGTAACTACTGCAATTGATGTGCAAATTTTGACACATTTTGTATGACAAGTGACTAGCCCAGTGGTACATCTGCAGATCAATAACAGCACATCTCAGTTACCTGACTAGTGGGTGCTTGGAAGGAAAACAGAAAGGTTTGCAATCATGACCAGAAGCAAAATGATTCCCAGAGGCTTTTGCTCTCTACATTACTGAACACCTGAGCTGTTTTTATGGAACAAACTCACACAGTATTGCCAATTCCCTGGTGTGAAAGGTTTGGATTCACAGAAGCAGAAGTCAGAAATATGTGGCTTCACTGATGCTAAAACATTCACAGATGACCTAATAGTTGATATATTTCAATGGGACATGAATTTCAATTTAATATGCAACCTGAAGAATATCAGGAAAGTTCCACCAAAAATCTCTGGAGATGTAAAGGCACTCACCTAAAACTGATTTTTCAAAGAACTGGCTACTTCAAAACAAAGGAATAGATTCCTCAAGGCCCCTTGGGCTTATCAGGAAACAAGATACTGAAAAAACACCTCACAAGCGAGCACGGTAAGATACACCAGTCTTTTGACATAAGCACAAATAGCAAAATTGTTCCTATTTCTAGAGAAGCCTTCTGGAATACTGGAAGCCCAAATAATGCTTAATACTTTGCATTGCACAGTTTCTAACTTCTTACTCAGGTGTATCTTCCCCTAAAAGGCAAAAGAGAAGGTAGAAACAATAAAAAAAAATTCTTAATGCCAAGTATTATATTTGAGGGTTTTTGGTTTTAATTTTTCCAAAGGGAAGGAGGTAAAACTGGAGATTGCAATGGGTTTCCTATGCAAAATGCTGTGCAATTTTCTCTGCTAACATTTTTTAAACACAGAAATTTACTGATAAACCTTAGCATACTTCTGTGAAAAACAGATATACATGACAAATGCAATGCAGTTACAAAAAATTGCCACATCTAGTGTGATTTTCACATAAATGTTCCGTTTCAAAACATAATTCTAATAAAATTGAAGCATTTAAAATAAATACATTCATCCTAACAATACATTTTATGAATCCCAATCTAATTATGTTGCCAAAATGAGAAAGGCTATACCTGTCAAAATATCAGCAGAATAAAATACTTCTCTTTTACTTAATCATTTACTGCAATTTCATGTCACTCACAAGAAGGTAAAAGCCAGGTGAATCAGGTCAGCTGGTGAAGAAGGTTTGAATATGTACAAACCTCATCAAGTTCAACAATGCCAAGTGCAGGGCCCTGTGCCTGGCCAGGGCAGTCTCAAGCACAAATACAGGGACGGGCAATGGAGTGAGAGCAGCCCAGGAAGGACTTGGGGGTGTTGGTGGGTGAGAAGCTTGACTTGACCCAGCAGTGTCAAGAAAGCAGCCGAGTCCTAGACGGCATCCAAAGGAGCGTGGCCAGGAGGAAAAGGGAGGGGATTCTCCCTGTGTGCTCTGCACTTGTCAGACTCCTGCAGCACCTGCAGCTGTGGGACAGCCGGCACAGGAAGGACACGGACTTGGAGCGAGTCCAGAGAAGGCCACAAAGATGATCTGAGGGCTGGAGCACCTCTGCCATGGAGACAGGCCGAGAGAGCTGGGGTTGTAGATTACACACTGGGAAGAAATTATTCATTGTGAAGGTGGGGAGGCCCTGGCACAGGCTGCCCGGAGAAGCTGTGACTGCCCCATCCCTGCAAGTGCTCAAGGCCACGTTGGATGGGGCTGGGAGCAACCTGGTCTAGTGGAAGGTGTCCCTGCCCACGGCAGGGGGCTGGAATGAGATGATGTTTAATGTCCCTTCCGGCCCAAACCCTTCTGTGATTTTTGGGGAACTGCTGCCAAAGTTCCCTGACTGGCTAAGTCATGAGAGGCACAATGACCTGGTGCTATAGTCAAGGTTATGACACAAGAGGGATAAAAGGAGTCCACCTACTTCTGGCTTCAGCAATACAGTGTTAATTAACTTCTTAGAGATGATGAACACAAACACAGATGAATTATATATTTTTAATTTACCACTAAACCTCTGACACAACACAGGCAGGGACAGACCTGAGCTGAACACCAATAGGATGAACTTAAATGTTAGAAGTCAAAATTTATTTGTCTTTAACTATAGGTTCTGTCCTACCTCAAAGCAGCACAGTAAATTCTCTTACCTTCCACTCCATGAAATGCGTCATAGAAGGGTTTTATAACACCACCATCTAAGCCTGTTGATCTTTGTTTTTCCTTTCTCTTCAGTCTTTCTAGCACAACCTTTCCATATAAATTCATTGGAAAACAATGTATAGTATTACCATCAATAATTCTTCCTGCAGCATTGTAAATATGCACAAAGGTTTACAAAACTGATTAGGCAAGTTCCTTCCCCAAGGGCCTGTCTTAGTTATTAAAGTCTTTATACTTTTTACATAATTATACTTCAACACAAATTTTTAAAGGAATTATTAAGGAAGATCAAAGTGAAACAAAGAAAAACAAATTACCAAGAATCACCTACTTACAGATCCTAAATAATTAAAATAACAGTTTGTTTTGACAGTACTGTCCAAAAATTCTTAATGTTCAAGGAGTATCTAAAGCATTATTACCTTCGGTTCAGTTACAACCTACTGATATCAAAGTTCACAGCACCTGAAGAAAATGTATGGTGCAATACAGCTAAAACAAGGAGTTTCTAACTATTCACACAGAGAACTGGCCTTCAGTTGTTTCAGCACTGAAAAGAAAAAGTGTTTCTCAAATTTACTGTTATGAATAAGCCTGTCCTACCCCCCTACAATTCTTTAGCTCCTTGTATGCAGGCAGGACTGTGGGCCAGCACATGAAAAACAGCAGGCTGGCACATCCTTCATGCTCCTTCTTTTCAATTTACTATTTCACTTACAAACAAAGTCATGACAGTTGACGTGACAGCCTTGAGAACACGAGCCAAGAGCAAAAGACGGCACGATCTGCCAGCATCTGGCACAGCCTGACACACGGCTCTGAGAGGAGAGGCCTGCACAGGCTGTCTGCAACGGTGGAAAACAACAGACATGGAAGACAAAGAGGGAGATCCACATCACAGAAAATTCCACAGGAGAGCTAGAGCAAATGCAATAATGCTGCAAAACTGCAGACAACCCACTTGATTGGTATATACATGAGTTGATCTTGCGGGAGAAAGATGAGAAGGGAGCCTTGGAATAGGACAGAAAGAGAAGGAAACTGGGGTGAAAATAGCTAAGGAGGCAGTGAGGTGGGACAGGGACAGACCAGAGAGGTCAGAAAGGAGGCAGCAATTCATGAGGTGTGAGCAAAAGAAACTACCAGAGTTCCCACCACCTCGCAGCCCTGTCGTGGAACGAAAGATCCCTCAAACATTACCACTTATCTGCTTTGCTTTGGCAGCAGTGCCTCCCACCCACCTGCCACAGGGAGACAATTTATTCCTGCATCAGCTACTGTGGTGTTGTTGTCCACCGGACCAGTTAGAGAAGTTGCAAATTCATTTCTTACTGAAGTTGGAAAACATCAAAAAAGGGTATTGGAAAAAATTAAATAAACAATTATTGATTAACAAATGCGAATTTGCTTTGGAAAATTCCAAATCTATCCTAAACCACCACTGAGTTCCTTATCAAAGTGAGACTGAATTAAACTTTGAGAAGATCCTTTTTCATAGTACACCTTTTATTTCTAGATCCCTTATTTGATATCTCAAAATCTTGTTTGACGAAATCTTAATTTGTGCTATTTAATGCTAAGAGTATAAAAAATGTTGCATCTTGAATGGTGCATGCAAAATGAGAGATTACTTTTTAACACTGTACCTCAACTAGAAATCTCTATAATGAGGATAATCCTATTCATTCACTTCATAAAGGTGAAAACAATTCCATTAATGTTGAATTACCCCTGGGTAAATTAGTCGTTTGCTCTTCAAAGCAAAGTTTGAAAAACATGTACTAAATAAATGCATCATGTTTGAACAAGGTAAAAAGCTACTAAAATGCAAACATCGTATTCTGGGCCCTGAAAATGGTCAGGATCTTGTAGAAAAATAAATACTGCCATAAAACTCATGCACAAATAAACTTAGCATTACCTGTCATAGAGGTAAGCCAAGTCAGCATTCAGGGTTTGACTTAGCAATCTTGGTCACGGGCTTTTAGTGTGGCTTCCTGTGTGTCAGTGGAGCCATACAGATCAAAAACCTACATTGTACTAGTCATGGTTCTAACAATTTTCCTTCTGTATTCTCAGAAATAGCTTAGAAAAGAGAGTATTGCCTTGTGAGTCAGGAAAAAGATCGTGGTGTGACAAACCTCTTCCATGTCTATGGACATTCCCTACTCTGCATTACACAGTTCTTCCTGAATCCGCTGTACAAATTTTGTGTCATCCTTTCAGGCATCTTTAACCTTGAACTTCTCTTTAACAGGAGCACTCACTACCTCACAATTCCTCACACTCTGTGGCTGTCAGCTCTTCCCAAAGCCCTGGCACTTACCCAAAGGTCATTGAAAATTCTAACGCCCCCCGAAAAGAAAGCAAAATACATGACATGACAGCAGCAGCAAAACCCTTAATGTCTACAAGGTAAGTTTTACTCGATTTTCTTTCCAAGATACAAGAGATACAAATATCAGGGAAAAAAATTAAATTAATCAGAGGTTATTTCTGCTTATTATCTCATCAAGATTGTGCTATAGAGGGCAGAACTCTCAGCTTCCATCTGTAACACCAAGAGGACCCACAGCAACAGCAGTCAGAGCACGCAGGGCTCACCTCTTGGCACACAGGGACAGCCTCCTCCTGCTCCTTTGAGATTTCCTACTTGGAGAAGGAAATCAATACTAAATGGAAGAGCAACTTACTAATTTGTTAGGTCAGAAGGAAACAGTGATTTCCAAGCTATGTATATTTGTATTACTACCACATATGGATTTCCAAGCACACTAACACAGAGATTGCCTCGCTTCATGACTCTGTGAAGGAGGGAGAGCAGCCACAGTGTTAGTGGTGGACAATAAGGCCAGGATGGTTTGTGCATACCAGTGCCCAGAAGGGAATTGTACAGCTCCAGTGGGGCTCACTGGTGTCAAACATCTCTCCACTTACGCCTTCACAGCCAGGAATGGGCTTGATCTAGTGACTATGGCAATGATAACCTGAATGGATACCAGGGAAATCCTTAATTCAGCAGCTAATGTTGAGATAAACGTGACAGGTCTCATTAGAAGTGACCACAAATCTTTCTGCAGATTTCAACAAGCTTTGAATCAGGCCTTATCAGAGCAAGTCCCAAGCTCTGAGGCTGGTGACCAATTTCAAGGCTCCTGCCCTTCACTTTGCCAGTTGCATTTTTCTCTGGCTCATGACCCCTCTGGCAAAAGCCAAGGTGCCCATCTGAGACACTCCACTTCCTCAGAAACACACGACGTGACTAATTTAGTATGATAAGTAAAACACAAGATCCATGTTGTAATAGTCACACTTACTACCATGTAAGCCACTTCACTTAAAAATGAGCATAAAACTAAGTGCAGACAAGAATAATTTTCATATCAGAAGACAAATATCACTGGTATAATAATAATGTAAAATTAAAATATTAGAATCAGCTAAACTTAGAAGATAGATAGGAAAATGAATAATATATGCAAGTACAATCCAGAGTTCTGTTTTATGCATACAAGGGGAATAATTAACTGATCTGGAAACATGTAAATGAGGGCTTAAAAGCATTTTCAAAACAGCACATCCAATTTCAGTTACACACGCAGAAGTTGCTACATTATAATAATTAGATTTTTTTTTCACAAAAGATTTATTTATTTTGAATAGGAGTATTAAATATTATACTAATTACTAGTTATTTTACTTTGTACCCAGGGAAAAGGAATGAATATTCATTAATTCCTCAAGCTACCAAACCCCAGCAGACCAAATGATTCCAGCATAGCTACTGATAAGTAAGGAAAAAGTTTGGTACAAAATCAGTCTCATTTCACAAATTGCAGCTCTGTCTTTTTTACATGTTTAATGCACTACAAGAAGAAACAGACAACAAATAAAATCATAATAGATCAATGTTTTTCCTTTTATTTGTGTCTTTTTGTATAATGCCCTCAAGAAAACTTTTTGTTAGTATTATTTTGGGAGTATTATATTGCTTTTGTTATGGTAGCAGAGGTAAAACTCAGCATATTCTGGAGGTAAATAATAATCAAAACATCTTACACATATTCACTTGTTCATTATTCTTTTTAATTGGAGAAGCTCTACTGGCTTCCTGCCATCATTGTAGCAGCTGTAGGGAAGACACATGTCCCTCAGATACAAACTGGCCTAGAATAATCCCCCATTCTTGGTTGTCAGGATGAGTGTCCACATCAGAGACAAGAAGCCACTCAGATTCTATGTTTTATTTGTTGAATTAAGGCTAAAACTTTTCACTGATGAATAATCTGGGAATTGATAACTTTTGGAAGGCCCAAGGGGAGACACCATACAGGTGTTTCCTTTTTCAGAGTTTGGACACCTACAGCAATTCCTGAAACCAAGCCATTGGAGGGCATTTCCAAATGGCTGCCCAGCTGGAGCTTGGAAAGTTATTTTGAAAGCAATGGGTTCCCAGCTTGGCAAATGGCTTAGGGAAAGACCAAGGGAATTAACCAGTCCCCAGAGTCAGGATGCTTTCCAGATGTGCATGGATGCCCCCTTCCAGGCTCCTCTAAAGACCAGCCATGCCTGTCTACAGATCTTAGAGTGGTCAGAGAAGAACTATCTACCTGTGAGTTAACTTGATATTTGTGTTGTAATTCCCATTTGTGTCATTTCATTCAAATCCAGAACAGTTGCAGAACAACTAAATTTATTTCTCAAACTAGACCTAAAATTTGCTAGAATTAGGTAGACTCTCTCGACAGAGTTTCAGTGGAAGATATGAATTCTGTAGGAGTCTGGATGCTTTCTGTTACACTAACACTATTTCACTCATTTTAAATTGTCTTTATTTTACAGTTATAGTCAGCTAGATGAATTTTAACAAGCAAGTTCAGAATTAATCACTGACACAGTAGCCAACTCATTACTTTATAATTTTTTTTATTAAAACATTACTGTTTATTAAAACATCATTGCAAAAAAGTCCCTCAAAATTCATGAATTGCTTCCACATACTTCTAAGAGGCCAAAATTTAAAAAATAAATAAAATAAGCCTTATGAGAATTTTTACTTTAGCTGAAATTTAAGTATTTACACTTTACACTTTGAAATCAGTCGAGAGTTTCACATTTAGATGTTCTCAAGGAAGGTTAAAATCTCTTATTTGGACACTCAAAATGATCTAAACAGACATTAAAAAGCCCTCTACTCCCTATACACAGGATCTCTATCTGATGTAGTGATTCAGATACAAGATTTCCATGGCTTTGAAGAATGTTTAATAATATACCTAAAATACTTTCCTTGAGTAGCATAAATCTCCTACTGATTCTCTCTTTTAACAAAACCCCAAATTTTGTTCTCTCTTAAAGGCTCCTCACACTGCTCCCTCCTTGTAGCAACAGTGTAAAATAGCTTTTTTTGGATTGCCTGTTTGCACATTGCTTCCCTTGCACGTGCACAACACATCACCTGTCCTGGGTTTAAAGGATGAGCTCTGGATCATCTGTGGAGGAGCTCATCCAGGTCATTCCACACATCCTCCTGAAAAAGGGCATATTAGAAGAACATATGCACAACAGCTAAAATTACATCAAGTCCCTTCAGAAACCCCAGCCTTCCGAACATGCCTGTTTGGAGTCCAGAACTGGACTCACACTCAGCAGACAGAGAAGAACCAGTAGAGGTTTGTTTGTCTGCCTTGCCTCAAGTAACATCCAGAAATACAAACATATTAAATCCCAGGCATTAATCTCACATTTCACATGCAGTTACCAACATATTTGAATGAACTCTAGTCCAGAGCAAAGCATGGAAACACACAATGTATTGTCAAAAAATGGACCAGATGTGCAGTAAAAGTAAGTAAACTGAAACCAAGTTCTTTCCAACTTGGCATAAGTCCTCAAAGACTAACACTCTAATTCAGGGTACATGCCCGTTTAAATGAATGTTCAGATTCTTTCCTGAACAAGAAGATATGTGAAGAATTGTATCAATTCTTCAGCTACTTCAATTTTAATATTACAGGGGTATTTTTAACTTTCCTTTTTCTTTTATAATCATGAGGACAATTTATGGCATGCCATAATTGGTAGGAAACAGTAGCATGATATGAAGCATGTCACTACTTTTTAAAAAAATCTGTATGAATAACTGAAAAGAAACTGATAAAAACAAAGACATTGAAGTATAAATAATATAAAAAACATCCCTTAACAAGCAACTGAAATAAACTAGTAATTAAGGTATTTACTATCAGTCTAAACCAATGCAGTCAGAATTAGGTTAAGTGAGCTGTGTGCATGCAGGGATGATACATTGGTCAGAATTATCCTTTGCTAATTTGAGGCGCTACTATAAAACATGCAGTGAAATATTTCAAAGAAAATGTTATTATATTAAATGTTACCTTTTTTTGCTATTCAAGTAATTAATTATTTAAACAGTTACAAGAAAGAGAGTCTAGATTCTCACACTTGTAATGACTAGGAGGATATTTAAAATTCATTACAGTACATTAAACTTCCACTGATTAGTTAGCATCACTGCAAAATAAATAAATAGCCAATTTGCTTTGATCAGCAGAAATTCTGATAAAATCAGCGAAACACCAATTAAAATGTGAAAAATGTCACCTACTGTCATTATTCTAATGGAACTAAGACATATAGAAGAAACTGATTCAATGTTTATTTTCATATCAGCTGTGTCTTCAAACTGTAAATCATTACAGCTTTTACTTGCATCTCTTTCTCACAGCCCCAGAATTAATTCCGTAGATGGATTTACTATGGACTGCATCATAGTGGAATAGACCATCCTCTCATAAACAGAATAATAAGGTCTTGCTGCACTTCTGTGAACTCCTGTTGGGAGGGGCAGTGGAGAGCAGCAATTCACTCAGAAATATGGGAACAGAGATGAAACTTGACATGAGGGATTTTTGCCTGAAACTTTGCTCTTTGGAAGCAGGTGGAAGGGAATGAAATGATTAAGTAGAGGTGCTATATTTAGTTATACACATTTTTATTTATGGGGTTCCTCAGCTTTGAGGCCCTGTAAATAACCATGGAGTTGCCTGTAAATGGACTGGAATGTTCTGAAGACATTGAAGGCAAAGTCTCAGTAACTAACCTGCAGTTTTTAGCAACCCTAACTTTACTCAGATAAGGAGATTTCATACAAATGAACAATTCTTATACCAGCACAATTTTCTGACAACACCAGTGCCTCTAATTTCACATGTGTCATCTCCAGTTGGAGTGATTGCTCGGTGTCCAATTAAGACAATCTGGGTACATCCCTGCAGCTCGCAGCTGTTTCAACTGAACACGGGCTGAACTTTTAGAGCACAGCTACACATTTTGGGTTGACCTGACTGTAGTATCTGCAGGCAGCCTGCAGGAAAGATGGAAAGAGACTATTTGCAAGAACACGGAATGACAGGACAAGAGGGAATGGCTACTAACTGACAGAGGGCAGGTTTTGCTTAGATATTGGGAGGAAATTCTTGGCTGTGAAGGTGGTGAGGCCCTGGCACAGATTGCCCAGAGAAGCTGTGGCTGCCCCATCCCTGCAAGTGCTCAAGGCCACGTTGGATGGGGCTTGGAGCAACCTGGTCTAGTGGAAGGTGTCCCTGTCCACGGCAGGGCGGTGGAACTGGGTGATCTTTAATGTCCCTTCCAATGGAGGCCATTCTATTAATCTATGACTATGATTGATTTGAACTACTGCATAGTTCTTAGAAGTCTTGCCAGCTCTCAGAAAAGAGAACCACATCGTGTATCCTATGTACCAGCAGCATGTAGTGGAGCATGGGGAACACAAAAGGAAAAACTGTGGCCCACCAGAGATTAAAAATTAGTGTTTATTCTCTCTTTATGGGAAGTCATTTTGGTCAGACAGCCTCTGCATGAACCAGTCCCCACTGTGAAGTCTTTCTTTATGTACACATGCCAGCTTCTTTATCTGCCTGTTTAAACTTGGAATTCAGAAATTTTCATGGTACCTGGAACGGAAACTGAGTAAAGAGTTTGGTACTTGATCTGCTATCATCACTCAGCCCCTCACTGACTACTGTCAGCAGCAACTGGTGCTGGTTTAGAGATGAATCATGGGCTTGCAACCACAGGAAGACAGAGTTCTGGAATAAAATACCAACTAACAGGGAATGAAAAAGCTCAATCACAAACACATACTTCTCTTGGTGTGGAGTTCCTGTGAGAGATTAACTCTGAGTGCCCTTGCAAAACAGGATTTGATATCAGAGGGAATTCAATGAAGGGAAACTAATGATCTGGCACACAGGAGGAAAAGAACCCCAAACTATCACAGGTATAGAGAAGTTAGCACAAAGATAAGAAGAGCTGGTGTGTCAGCATGAAGAGAGAAAAGCTGGAGTTTGTGTGCCAATGCAAAAGAAGGCAGAGTGCACAGCACCTTGAAGAAAAATGGAAAAACTAACCTTGAAGTCAATGATGGAATTCAACAATAAAGACCTGTCAGTTAGAGGGTAAAGCTCTTGAAACAACCTCACAAGGTAATTTCTCTTTTCCCAGCTCTCATTACCCTTCCCATGCTGACAAAATTTTCTCAGATAGCGCAGCAACAAAGCAAAACCTACTACACAGCTTCCTAAGCAAGAAGGCTTTGGCTCAGGTCTTGCTTCTCTCACCAGCTGCAACTGTGGCAGGCAAAAAGGTGAGTAAGCCGACTAAATAGATGGCTAAACCCAGGACAGATACAAAGTGCCTGCTACAGACAGTGTCAGGTTGCTCTGAGACTCAAAATATTCATTAATTTTGGTCTCATGAAAAACCAATAGATGCCAGAAGAGTTTACTTTAATTGGTGTTTTGATTTCTACTGAAGGATTGTGGTCTAAGAATAGATAGCCTGTACTCATGCTGCAAAACCCAGCTGCTGACCAGAACCAATGGCAATCAAGTAGATATTTTTGTTTCTTTTTTTTTTGCTTAAACAGCAAGGGAAGTGGGGTTTGTGTGCTCAAATGCTTATTAACCCACACACTGCAATGTCTGAACTAATTCTTCAGTGATGGCCCAGGTCTGTTTGAACACAAACAAGTGCACAAGAATACATACCAAAAAAAAAAAAAAAAAAAGGGATTAAAAAAAGGGAAAAAAAGGAAACATTTATGTATACACCTGGTTCGTTGGCTGTCAGTCTTCATGCTCATTTCCAGGCCATAAGGTAAATTGTAGACACAGACTGTGTACTCCAAAACACACACCACATCACAGAGTCCTACCACCAGAAGACAATGTAGCTTTGAGTCATAGGCAGCTCCGCATCGACAGGTTTTGGGTACAGGGAAATATGGGAAAGATTGCACAGTTTTTGCTACCCCTTATTTCTGTATCCAGCACCTGTAAGCCTCATGATATTAACAGGGATTTCATACATGCTAGTATGAAATTTTGTAAAGGATTATGTTAGCAACAAGGATGGAACTCAATGTGTAGTCCCAACCATCAGAAGACAATACCATTCCATGAGGAGAAGACATTTCCTGCCAGATCCACCAAGCAGGCAACAAAAATTTACAGAATGTGAGAACCTGGCCTTAGAGATTTCCCTGTGCCTGAATATATGATGTGAAAAAAAGACATTAAAGTTAATGGTTCCAGACAATCAAGGAACCCTCACAGCCTGTGGATCCCTGCTGCTCTGAGAAAGTGCTGTTTTAAGATTAAAGAAGAGTGCAAGAAGCAGCACAGACTCTCAGTTATCATACTTAATGTTCTTGGGTTTAAGTCAGCCTTTAACACAATTTCCGTGCAGAACTTGCAAGTTATTAAATTACATACCATGATGTTTATTGTTTATGAAACCTGCATCTTTCATAATTTTTTTTCAACTATTGTAGCACTGTCTAATGCACAGGAAAAATAGGTACTCAAAATGAAATGTTACTCTGAAGTTCAATAACTTGGATGGAAAGTTACAGATACACCAGCAATCTTAAATGGTCTGAGGTTTGAATGATTTTTCCACTTCAGTTAAATATATTGAGAAGTATATTCAAATAATTAAAAAGTGCTGGAAATAAGCAGTATTTGGAATTAATGGAAGCCATATATTCACCCTGTTGCATTCATTATTTTTAAATTATAGTTCCCACAGATTAAGAAACGCAGTGATGTTAAATGAAGTAATTTTGTTGCTAAATATTGTCATTTAGATTAAAATATATGTGTCTGTTGAATCCAAAAGCAAAACATTACTACTACTGCTGCTGCTTTTATATTTGCAAAGTCTAAAATAAACTGCCAATAAGCAATGAACAACAACTGGGAAAACCTTTAAAAAGAGAGAATAAGAGCCCCAACACCCCCATCTCCCTGGGTAACTGTTTTCATATATGGTATGGGTTGCCAATCACATTATGTAGACATCAAGAAAGCCTTGTTATATTAATTGCACATTTCTAAATAGTTGAATAAGGGATATATACATTATAGATTCTGTAAATACATGGTCGAGAGTCCTAAAGGTTGCTCATAACCCTCTCTTATGTAGCTGCTGGCTAACACTCTGTATTTAAAGTGTACCACCTTTACCATACTGGTAACACACAAAATAATAAAAAACCTCTTACGAGCCATTTTTAAGTGAATATGACGGACTGGAAGTAAGAGTTAAAGGAAGAATGGAAATTCTCGTTTGCCAAGAACAGGAGTTGGCTCATGCAAGTGCACAGGTCTATAAACTCAAATGTCATTCTTCCAATCATCAAATCTGTCTGGATTTCTGAACTTTTCAAATTGGATTCTTCTTCCACAGAAACAGTTATTTGAAGCAATCTACCAGACAGTTTTACATCCATCCTTTCAGGATATTGGCAAAATGTTGAATGCCAGCAACCTGTGTTCATTGACCGCACAATTAAGGGTCTTCCATACCGGAGTGGTAAAAAAGTAATTTTTAAACACATCATCACCCATCAACACACAAATGAACCTTCATGGCTGAAGTTTTACTTAAAGACCCCGCTGGTTTCCTTAGAGGCAAAATTTCAGCCCAACAATTCAAGACAGATGGTAAAGTTTTACTGTGACCCATTTTCTATTTCAAAAACTTCAGTGCATTTTAAAGTGAAACATATAAAATGCATTCTATATTTATTTTCCTTCACACATGTATAGAACTTATACAAATTTCACCAACCAGGTCTTATAAATTACTATGGTTCCATAGAGACTTTCTCAATGTTTTTTTTCCCACTCTATTCAATAAGCTATGACATTTTACATCAAATTTAAACAAATTGGCCAAGGCAAACACTTTTATGACATGAGGGCATATCACTTAAATGATGTTGCCAAATAGGTCACCATTATTAGCATTTTCCTATACTCTTTCCACACAGTCCTACATAGGCATAACCATCAGCAGAAGTAACACAAAACCGCTTTAGAATAAACCCTCTTCCCCACTGCTTTGATGCAAAAAGATAATATGAAATTCTAGAAGTTCCTTGAGAACGCAGGTTTCAAGAACCTCGCCAGTGGCACAATGTGAAACGACATCTGAAGAATTCAGCTATGAGGAAATTGAGGTGCTTACCTGGCTCAAGGGTTCTGGGCTGAATTGTAACTGCAATATTTTCCATTAATTGCCACTCCTCATTCTCCTCACAGCAGCTCCAAAACCAATATGCCATTCATCAGCTAGAAGAGAAAAAGGAAAACATAACTAAACAAAAATTAGTTTAAAAGCAGGAAAAAAAGAAAAGAAAATGAGAAAAAAAATCACCTATATGTTTTCCAGTTGAGAAGAATTTGTTATAGCATTGAAAAAGAAATAATTTTCAGTAAGTACATACTCAGAACACTATGAAATCTTTAAAGGGTATATGACTAACCAGACAAGGAAACAAGTTTTGTTTTTACGCTACTTGGTTATCCTGTTTATTTCCTAATAGTTCTACATCCATAAAAGGCCAAATAGTTCTACATCCATAAAAGGCCAAAGGACTCTGACCTTGGCAAGCTAACTAAGCAAGAAAAGGCAATCATGTGTGCAAGGTTGTCACCTACACTACAAATTATGATGAAATATATCTCAGTATTGGAAAAAATAGCTGTATGTCTTCAGTGACATCCACTGTAGTACATTTAAGGATTTGAATAGGACAGCAATTTATTTTGCACTAAAATGTTTTATGGTTATCATAAAGCATTATGTCTTCAGAGACTGAAAGGAGATGTTTTTATGGACTGTTGCTTCTTGTTGCATTATTTTCGCAGATCAAAAATCATCCCTCTGTTTTTTTCCTTTTTTTTTTTCAAGTACCCCCCATCACCTCACTAATAATAGATGTTGAACAGTGGTTCAGTCTGATGAAAAGGAAACTGTTAAACAAAGTGTACAAGGAACATATTTCTAACACTGAAGAGTTTTACAATGAATGATTATTCAGCTAATTAGTGAAATAAATAATAATAATTGCCTGTCCCTCCTCATTAGACTCTTAGAAAGAAAATGGAGCCCCAAAGCAGAGTTCTAGCTTTTGATTTGAAAAATTGGACCTTGTTAATTTTATTATCACTTTGCCAAAAAGCCAGGCCTCTTGCACAATGAGAGGTGGAAAAAATTACAGGCAGACTGAATGATGTGCAAAATGTCCATATTTAGCTTAAGAACAGTTTTGAGCTGGTAATTGAGTAACCTGATATGGTTACTTTGCTCCTGATTTATCCCTTCTGAAGAGTCTGAACTACCAGTTGAGGATTAGGCGGAACAAATACACAGTGTGTGCTTTTGACAGGGTAATCTGATGGATTTCAGGCTTATCTAAGTCTATGTAAATTGTAGGTAGTGTATAAATTGATTATGCTTGAATATTATTAATATATCATACCCCTTTCCCCTTCATCACACATTCTTCAGCCTTTGATCAACATTATGTTTGCACATGGCTGACACTGGTGTGTGCTTCTGTCACCTTTGGATTGTTCTCTTGTAGTTCACTGTTTTCCAGACTTTTCTAAAAAGTCTACATTTTACACAGAAATAATGAGTCTGCAAAACAAAGCACATCTAAACACATTACTTGATGCTGAAGGAATTTCACTGGCTTCAAATGAGGCAGTGAATCAGCCTGAAGGGGTCTAATTTCAATCTGATGTGTGTATTAAATGCAGATACACACATCACACAACTAATCAACTTCTCAGACAATAACATAGTTCTCAACTGTGTTTCTTCAAAACAGAGGCCTTCAGAGGATTATCACAAGAACCTTTTGTTCACTAATATATTACACATTACCCCCCACGTACCAGCAACATCTTTAATATTGTTATCAGACACCAATAAACAGAACAATCAAGATCCCCTACATAGCCCAGAAGCGATGAGGCTAAAAGAGATGAGGCTTTAAAGAAAAAAGCTGGAATTGTTTTTCCCTTCTTGTAGTACCACTCCTTGCCATAATCCCAGTGTGATCTGTATAAAATGTCCCACACCTATCCAAAGAAACATTCACAGAAAGAAAAGGGAGTCTCCCAGCTTTACAGTGAACTACACTTACATGGAGTCTCAAAGTGTAAACCTCAGTGATTCAGTGGACAGATTATCCTACCCACCTCCACAGTTCCCCTGGCTAATCCCTTTCTGATCCCTTCTCATCTTCTCATTTGGCTGGCTGTCAGCTCCAATCCCTGCCTCCTTGTTCCCCACTTTTACAAGTCTAAACTAGAGATTCTCTTTCCCTCTGCAAATATCACATCAACTTGGATGAACCTGTGGAGGTTTTATTTTTCACAAACTAGCCTGAAAAGCCAGTTCATTGCCTTATATTAATTCCAACATCTCTCTTTCAACAAAGGGAAGTTACCTTTAGTCTCTGCACATGAGGAATTTTCATCTGTTTGGCATCAGTAATTTTTTCAAGTAATTTGATTAAAAGAGTGAAAACAGCTGGGTGGAATCCTAACAGTGGCTTCACTCAGCTCAGCATGAGCCTGCTCTTCACCAGTGGGAGCACAGCTGAAATGCACCTGGAAACACCCTTGTACAAACAGGTGCTTCCAATCCTGGATGCCAGTTTAGGTGCACAAGGTACTTTTAATATCACTTAAAGATCACTCAGCTTCCACACTGCATCTGTGAAATCAATGTCACAGTTGTGGCTTTCTCTTCCCAGGAAACAGAGTATTGATATTACAATGGCTTTGTAGCTGATTTCAAACAGGGAAAGGAATGTGAACAATTAATACAGTGGCTGAATGTCAGCACATTTACTTACTGAAATTAAACTGCAGGTCAGTTTAGGGAAGAGTTCTTTCTGCTCTGACCAAGATAGTTAAGATGACACCGGAGTTTTCAAGAGCCTCCTTCAGGCTGCAACATTATAACACCGAAGCCCTTCCTGAATGACCCAACATTTCTTTGTATTGCTTTATAATTTTAGTCTTTCAGATATTAAGATTCAATTTCTAATCTAAAAAACAACCCCACCACCAAAACAGCAAAAACCCCAAGATATTCTTCTGACTTTTCCATCTTTTACTCATTTTTAACTTAAAATATCACATAAAGCTGCAGATTTTCACATGTGCTAGATAAGGAAACTTGCTTGTTGATGATGTTCCAAAGTGTTTCCCACCATGGGTGAAAATGGCATTTTTGACTAACATAGGAAAGCAACATTTCAGGTTCTATTACAGAGGAACATTTACATTTCTCTAACGCTTTTGTTTCTTTGGCTGCACTTCCCAGTAGAGTAAAAATTCATAATTTTTCTCATTTTTGTATGGCACATAGCACAGAATTTCTTTTGCCATTATAAAACACTCCTGGAGCAAATTCCTTTGACCAACACAGAGAACCTCTAAATAACTTTCATTTCCCAAACAGAAAAGAGAGATTCCTAGCACAAAAACAACTGTTCTTCTCTAACTTCTACTCTATATCTTCAAACTAATAAATGCTTTTTCAAGTTTCAAACAGCAGCATATTTTCCTAAGATTTTGTTTAATTCCTGAATAACTCATACCACAGATGACATGTAATGTGCTGGCTGGAAACAACCCTTCAACAAAAACTCAGCTCTCTGGAAACTCGTACAAAAATGAAATTCCAACCATACAGTTGCTGAGGTGTCCATTTGAAAATCATGTCTCCTACATTTATATTTGTGTCATGTTCTTCAAATAGTATCTGGGTAAAACTTCAATATTCCTCATTCTCATACCAGGAAAAGTGGGTTTGAATTAGCAAATAACATTTTTATATACCTAAAAGCTCAGATAAAAACACTGAAAAATCTCAGAGATGTTCAGAAATGCATCTGTGTTCTTATGCTCAAGATGTTGAACTTGAGCCCATTTCAGACCCAAGCTTGTGAGATCAAACTAAACTATACATTTCTGATTGTTATTTTAATAATTATATTACTTTAATCTCCCTGTTCCAAGATAAATTAGTGCCAGCAGGATCAACTCTGTCATCACACCATAGTATCCCAGAAAGCTAATATATGCTATTTCAACTTTTGGAAATTCTGATTTCTTTTCACATACAGCACACAATACGGCCTAGCACAGTTTATATAACTGGAGTTACCTGCTTTTGCAAATTATCTTAAGTTCAAGAGCTTTTCCGTTTTACAGTCCTTCCCTTCCTTGGTGCCAAGGCATCTTCATTCAAAAGCTGATCTTTTGAAATATTGCTGTCCTGACTGAAAGTATATCTAGAGGGTCTTGGTGGATATGCAAGCGTTTAATATTTGTTTGTTCGATAAAGTTCTACATCTTTCAAAGATCCCATCCCACAGAACTTTTCTTCAAATGAATGCTTTTTTACTGATCTAGCAGTTTTAGGGATACTTAATTAAGAAAAAACCAAACCACTCCCCTCCTCTCCAAAACCCCACAATATCACATGCCCTCAGATATATACACAAAATCCACAAGGAAAGAAAACCCAAGACACACACCTCAACCTAAACAAACCCAAAACCCTACAAAGAGCCCAACTGCACAAAATCACAGATTATAAAAGACTCAAACTGCTGCATTACATCTTACACAGACACATCTCAGGCTGAAATCCTCAGTCAGTTCAGACGCTTGCAAAGAACCAAGAGCAACAGTCAGGGTGCATGTGAGGAGTCCTGTGTGTCCAGTGCAAATTGCATGCAGTAAGAACAGGGGGAAAACTTAAAAAAAAAAAATTTAAAAATCAATACATTACTCTATTCCTACCATACTGCAATGTCCACATAGGCCCTCATTAACTCCAGTGACAATATTACTGTCTTGTCATGAAGGAAAAGAGGGGAAAGTTCCTCAAAAAGTGAGTGCAGAGGAGATTCTAGGAGAAGCTGGAATTACCAAATATAATAACAAAAACCTCTAACCCTCTAAGTGGCCATCTTGGCCCAATCCAAGGGGGACACCCATAATTTCAACAGTTCAAAGCCAGAGTTTGCAGCAATCAGTTTGAGGTCCTCCCAACAGCAAGAAGAACCTGGTTATGAAGGTAAGTCATCTCAATTGTTGAAATAGTCAGGTCACTCTGAATTACAAATGCAAATATTTGCCCTATGTTCCTCACCTACTGAGAGGCGGGGCTGGGTCTCTACCTTTTGCACCATGAGACCACACCAATTCTTTCTTTGTCCCATCCATGTAATGTCAGTATGCAACATAACGGGAGATTATGTCCACACATCTCTACACAAAGATAACAATTGTCAAAACAAAATCTTCTTGCAATGCTGCTCTATCAGCAGGTGAGCCAAAGCTCAGTAAAATCAATGAAAGTCTTTCTTCTTCACTGCAACAGGGAAGCGGCATTTCCTCCCTAAATAATATATGACAAACGTACCACAAAAAGATGTGCATCCCAAGAAGCAAACACTGCACGGAGGCCTTCACAACCTACACAAAACTGGACAAGCCAGGTTCATTTTTAAGCATAGTTTTGAATGAAAGTCATATTACACACAAGAATCTGTTTATTATATCACTTGTAATCACACCTCTAAAAGGAAAAGTGAAAAAACTCACAACATGCATCAACATGTTTAGTTTGGGAGAAGGGCAGCTGTCCTGTATGAATCTTAAATAAAAGAGAAACACACCCCTCTCTCCGCACATTAGCCATATCAAAAGGTCTCATTAAAAGGTTCCTCTATATTCACTGATTATTTTGTGGCGACAATGAGAACACCTATACATCTGATTAAATTAGGTTTTCAGACCTTTATTCCAGATAATTTCTTCTCCTTATGTGGACTTTCTCAGGAAATGAGATTTAATGACTCATAGTCCTTACTGATAATCACAGGAGAGCTCATTAGCTTTCTGTCAGATTTGTACCCACTATTTGCCCTCAATATGCTTGTGACTTACTAGAGCTAAATAGGACACAACAGAGAAAGCAGATTTACGCAGATGAAGCAATACAGTGGATTTTAAATACTATAGAGATAAATATTTCTTCTTAATTTTTTTTGAGAACTTGAAGGAAAAAAAATCAACATGCCTTTTCTCCTTTCCTAGCCTACTTTCTCTACTGTGTTGGCATCACTGACAGCAAGACATACAGAATTAGAGAAAATTAAGAATGACATTTGAAAACTCCTTGGAGATATGGTAGCAGAGAACCAGCCTAAACAGTCCAGAGTACAAGGCACTGGGGACTGGAACACATTTCTCTTCCAGCGTACAAAATTGTGGTTTACCACAGTCCTACAAAATCTTCAGGCTATAAATGACAGAGTAACGCACAAGGTGGTGCAGGTGAACCTGCTTTTTGCCCTGCTCCTCCCACATTTACTGCTCCTTATCTCCATTTCAAACACCGCTGGTTGGGTTCTTGCCTCTCAGCCCCTCACCTGCACAGCCTCCTGCTCCTGCCTGCAGGGCACGGCTCTGAGCCGGGCGGTGCAAGGAACTCCCGCGCCCCGCGGCTGCAGCACTGGGAAAGGTGCTCCTGCTCTGCACACCGCGCTGGGCGGAACAGCAGGGTTCCTCTGAGAGACGGAGATGGGTAATGGCCTTACTGCTTCTCCCCGTACAGCTCCCATGTGAAAGGAGGGGCCAAGGGAAGCTGGGATTCTCGTTTCCCGTGTTGTTCAGCTTGATGAAATGCTGTTTGCTCCTGAGAGCACGACGTGAGGTGCTGGTCCCAGACAACTTCACAACTGGTCACTTGCTTAGGCAGTGTTTGCTTTCGTCTCTCTCCGCAGCTTTCATACATTATTTCTTAGTTGAAAGGGAAAACTTATTCTGCTTCCTAGAAAAGTGAGGATCACCTTGCACGCTCACAATATGCTTTCACAAACATATCTTTTTCCAGACATGTCTTAAGGAAAGTTCAATAAGCAGGTGCCAAACCCAGAAAGGTGTTATAGCAGACTGTACTATGGTAAGTACTCATCTTTTCCAGGAAACCAACCATACCAGAAGAAAACAACCTAGAAAAGAACAGCTTTCTCAAGCAATTCACTGTAGGTCCAGCCCACAAAGCAACAGGCACTCTTGCTTAATAGGCAGTAACACTCTGTTTTAACCCTCCCCCATCAGCCATCCTTTATGCAGTTGCTCCTGTTCTTCGTCTTCTCTCCCCCATCGGGTTCTCACATTTGACACAGATCACAGCAGTGCTTGCAAAGGGACTGATCAGGCCGGCAGGAGGAGTTTCTGTTGGGGTGACATACAGCAGTTGTCAAAGCAAAGGAGGTTTTAAACTTCCTACTTCCAGGGCTTATGAGAGCTGCCACAAGTCCCTTCTCCACAAAATTCTGCCAATCTCCACAACGTTAGCAAAATTTATATAAATTGTGAAAAAATTCTGAATGTGAGTGTTTTTAAATGTATTGGTAAATCTGGTGGGGTAAGGGAATGGTTACCATGAGGCAACACCAGCAATGAATGTGGCTACAACTTCTAGCATGTTTGTTTTAGCACCATCAGCAACCCTATATGGAGCCAAATTAAATTCCATCAGACACCATTAAGATAAAACAAAACCACTTAAAATATTTTGCTACTTATTTCCCAAACTATTTTAATGACCTGCCTATTCCCTATAAAGAGGGTTGTTAAAAAGCAGAAACTTTCCGTGAATAGCTGCTTAAAAAATATCAGAGGTCAGTGAGGAAAATACAATAAAATGGTATGAAAGCCTCGATCTCACTCCTTTTTCTGTTAGAATTGTGTGTTCAGACCTATCCTTTAATTTCGCACTTTCACACTTCAGCACATATTCCCTTTGTACCCACAACACCCATAGGAACACCTCACCTTAATTTTCCATATGGTAAATTGGTGTGCAAATGGCAATTTTTCTGCATTAGAAAGAAAAGTCAAATATGCACAGCACTAGCTACTGGTTTAGAAATTAGACCTTGTTAGGCTCTCACAGAGCTTCTGTTGCAGTAATGTCTGAGCACTTCCATTACTGTAATATTTGGTAATTCTCTTCACAACCTTCCCTCAAGGTAGGAAATGTGTTTATGTTCTTTCTTGCAGATGAAGAAGCAAGGCAGAGAAATCTTTCAAGGTTCACGAGGGAAGTTTGTAAAGGAAGAGAAGACATGAGCCTTTTATGTCCCAAGCTAGCTTACATTATCATGAACCCGCTCTGCAGTGACCAGGACATTTGACTGTACATGCAAACACCAAATTCTCCCACTAGGAACATGACTGAAAGCAAACACCTCAAATAATCCAAATCCCTTTTATGCCTTGGAATTCACGGCATTCTGCACCAAATCTCGCTTCCCTCCAGCTTGGATAACTTTTTGATGAAAGTTTAAGTGATATGGAGATATACACCCATCTTTGGCTTTTAAAAGGAAACTTCCTTGGTCATAGTGCAGACTGATGGTCAGAGTAACTGACTGAGACCAGGAATTACAAATTCTGTCACTGCCTTGGGTCAGAGCTCTGAGCAAAACAATCCACCTGTTTCATGCTTTCCCTTTCTATAAATGCTGGAGACGAACCAACCTCTAAGAGTTTGAGATCATCCAGTGCAAACTTATATTTATACAAGCTATGAAAGCTCTGCATTTTCAAAGAGTAATGTAGCTACTCATTACCAGTTCAATAGGTTCAATGGATAAGTGGTAGTTTAACCTGTCTGCTCTTTCCTGCGCTGGGGATCTCTCACCTCCTCAGAAGATCCACATTGAGATGGTCTTTATTCTCAGTAAGAGTCTGTTCTGTGGGGCCAGTGGGGGCCACTGACGCTTAAAGTACCCTAGCCCAGCACTTGCAGGTGAGCAGGGAGCAGAGGGTCAGGTGTGCACAGCAACAGGTTGTGCTGACATCAGGTCTTCAGGAAGATCCCAGGCTCTTTGCCCAGTCAGACAAGTTACACATTCATATGTTTTTCATTTGTCATTTTCACAGCAACAGAAATGGCCAGTTTTTTATGCCTTCATATAAGCTTTGTTTTCCTTCTTTTCCCCACCCCCCAGGAAGCTAATGGTTTTAAAGTCTGAGACATTGCAAATAAAGATTGCAGGTGTAATTCCATCTCAGGATGACTTCAGGGTTCCAGTGCCAGTCATTAATCACCTGACCTGCACTTTCTGGGTTTATGATTTTGACAAAATTCCTTCGTCTGAATTATGGCCTTGTATGTAGGGCAAGTATTCTCCTATATATAATTTTTAAATACAAAGAGAAAGAGTGTGGAAAAATTAGGATCTACGACTTAAAAATCTAATCCTTTTATGGCATAGGCAAACAGAATGTTCTTGATTTTAACCTATGGGTTCCACTTCATATGTGGTGTATTTTTCATAGATCATGGGGTTTTATAAATTTGCTGTATAAAGCACCAGAGCTACATTACCAGCAAAATATAAGGAAAACAAATATGTCAGGGTAATGATGCCAGGACAATTCCTTATTGAAAAAAACCCAGTTTATTAATACCTTATTGCTACAAGCTAGATCTTATTATCATCTTGGGTCATTTAGAATCTTATTAGGTATTCTGATGGTGGATGAATAATCCTGTGATAAATTCTTTGCCATGTCCTTCACAGTTGTCATAGCAGGATCATAAACAGCATTTATAACAATCTAGCCTGGAGGAAAAGGCTTACAATGGTCTGTTTAACATGCAGGAAATATTCAGATCGGCCGTGTCTGGTTAAATTTGAGACCCACAGGAGAGATACCAAAGTTAAATGTAGCATGGGTTTCTCTGAAGATTAGCTTTAAAAAAGGCTTTGGGTCAGGGACATGGGGACTGATGCCAATGATATGGCCACAAGCAGCCTTCTTTCAAGGAAGGCAACTTGAATAAAAATGGTGGCTGCAAGTTACTTTCTTACTGAAAACCACCATGTCAGGTTACTTGAGCTGCTGCTTAAGGAGCTTGGTTGAAATTATTTGCAATTGAATGGCTTGGAGCTCAGTCATCTCCTTCAGTGATTATTACACGAAAAAATAGTGTATGCACTCACATAGTGAAGAATATGCAGATTTTTGCTATAGGATATCTTGCCTACACTGTGTAACTTCTTGAACTCTTGCAAGCTCAGAACTGAGATCTTCAGAACTACTACAAAAGTAACTTGTGTGAACTCAAGGATAAAAATAAGTTTACATTGCTTTGAGTGTGTACTTAAAAAAAATAAACCATGCATAGTCTACACATATAAACACACTGAACACAATGAATTTCTTGTATCTGTTGTTGTTCACTGTCACAGTCCAATACCAGTTTTCCAAGCCTAAGTGCAGCAAGTACATCTCAAACCACTGGAACTCTTCAGAACACAAGTTATTTTTAAACACTAACAGTGGTACAAATTAAAGCTCAGGCAAAACTAATCATTAGGACCTGTCAGGCACATTTTCAGGAGAGTGATAACAGAAAAGGGTGGCTTACTGGCAGAAATGTGTGCTGGCACATGTGAGTACAGCCACGTATATACACAAACACCTTCTCCACAATAGGTGATGCCGCTCTCTTGGCACAAGGAACTGAAAGTTGTCACTGCGACCTACAAGAATGGATTGTGCAGACATCTGTGGGCACTCAGAGCTACAACACTTCCAAGGACAGCACATATGGCAGGAGGCTTAAATGGTTGCAGACCAGTCACCACATGGTGAGCAAAGTACTGTCAGAATTTGCTCAGAATCTGCTCCCAACTTGACATAAAAAAATTGTCAGTAATCTTGATGTTGAAAATATATCTCAAAAAAGAAACCTGAAGCTAATCAGGGGAACCCTGAGAGGGGTCACCAAATGGATGGCTTCTTAGAGCAAATAGTTCTCAAACAGCTGCATTCCTTTACCTCCTGTATTATCCCGCTTTCCTCTAAGTTTTTGGTAGCTAACTACAGATTCTTTGCAAGGTGTAGCTGTATCTTCACAGATCATTTTTAGCACTTTGGGAATGAACCAACAGAAATAAATACCCCAGTAGTCACAGAGACAAAAAAAAAACTTTGAGTGGAGAAGTTAGAGCAGATGGGAGCCTGCAGGAGAATCTACTGTGCAAAGGCTACAGGGCTTGAGGTACTATGTAAGTTTAGCTGAAGTTGAGATATACTTATTTTTCTGTGTGATTAAAATCAGTTTTTCTAGTTTGGTCTTTACATAGGTCTAGTTAGGCTGAAGGGAAGTCCACTTGGAGCACTGCAGCTGAGGAAGTAACACAATCTACATGTGTCAATCACACTGCAATCCCGATGGTAGCTCAGATTTTCACATCTCCAAAGCAACGGCAGGTAGGACGTGGAATTATAACACTTGTTAAACAGAATTGCAATGGCTTTTTTTTAACAGTAAAACTCAGTCTTCACTTCTTAAAAAGCCATGCTTCCTATTGAGGAGTAAAGGTTTTAAATTTTTTTTTCAATGTGAGATTTACACCAGTAATCTTCCTTATTAATTAAAAATGCATCTAAAGTTTACTATTACTGTGCACAAAAAATGATTAAAAATTTACTTTCTTTGAAAAAGAAACCCCTCTAAAACACCCACAAAAACCATTCCATATCTGTCTTGATAACTCAACAGCTGTACAAAGAAGTACCACATGTGAAGATTACTATTTTAGATGCACAGATCCACACAACCAGACTGATAAAGCAGGAATGTAAAATTAATACCCTTAAGACTGCAAGTTAACTGAAAGTCTTTGGAGATTTAAAATTGTTAGTATCTTTCTATAAATGCACAAAATCCCTCCAAGGCAACTCTCTTGTCATAGTCACCTAAACATATGAATTCACAAAAATCTCTTCAATGTCAATATATTTCAAATTCTAGATTCTAGTTAGTCATGTACTAAAACACTTAACTGTGATGGAAGACCTGTTTTACAAGTTAAATTCCCTTTTGTCTCCAAACTTAAAATAAGTTAAATATGTTTTTATTAAAATGAGATTGTCTCTCTGCCTTCTGAGGAGGTGTCTCCAGCTGTTTCAGATTGAGGTGAGATCTCAGAATTATGTACAGTTTTCTACCTCTTCTCCTGCTCGTGTATAAATCCCTTTTCCTGCTGAAATCAACGGGACTTCTGCCTCTGATCTGGCCTCATCTGAATCATACCAAACAATGTGCTGTCAGTTTCAATATCACTATGAAAACACACGTGGGCCAGCAAGACCATCTCTGATTTCACAGCATTTTTACAGTGGTAGGCAATTTATTTCATGTGCAATAAAATAATCTGCTTTCTACAGATGATCCAAACTAGCATTACTTGACAAACTTTGCAGGTAGCTCTTAAATTGACATCTTCAAGCTACTGACATAATCCAGCTCCATTTGGCTGCTTTTAACACTAAACTTATATGCACTTTTTAAAAAAAACAAAACATGCACATTACTAAATTCAAAATTTTTACCCCTCGTTCAGCATTTTCGTTCAGCTTGCAAAGCCCACCAGGGTAAATGTTCAGACCGTTTTCACAAGCAGTCTTCTACAAATCTCTCTGGGGAGGCTAATTTCTGTCCAGGTGCTTGCCCTCAGCTTTTTGAAGTGCTGGTGGTAAAAGGTGCAGATATAACCCACAGGCAAAGGCAAGAGACAACTGAGCATGAGCCCATTCAGATAGAACAGATCTTGCTTTACTTCACTGGCACTGATTCACTCTGAGCTGAGTTAGGCAGCCTGCTCTAGGGTAAGGTGATGACACAAGTACCTGCCCTCTAGCCTGCTAATTCCCCTCAAATCCAGCTCTCTGGAATATCTAGAAAACTATGTGGCTCAGCAGGAACCATGAGAACAAAGTTTTTTAATGAACAGACACTGCCAACTCCCAGCTCAGAGGCTAAATGCCATATCAGAAATTTTGTGACTTGAGAAGTTAATTTTCATTTGGTACCTTTGACAGAGCCTTTAACAGCAACACTGCAGGGAGAAATTAACATTCAGCATTCATCTCACTGCCAAGCATCCTCTCCTTTTGTACACAGAAGTAGCATACAATCCTGGTTACAAGAAAGGAATTGAAATACGCTTGCCAAGTGTGCTGGTTAAACTATGAGCCCAGCAGCTAAGGGTTACATGTCTTTCTCAGATGCTAATGAGAAGGAGAGTGTGGCTCAGGGAAAAGAAGCTGAGTAGGGCTGTCCCACTTTCTAGTGCAGAGGGTACCAGCCAAGGGTCCCTGCTGTAGCTGCAGGCCAGGTGTTACCTGTGGTTTGTGGAGGGAAGCTCAGCCAGCTGTGCCTGGCCTTGCTGCAGGTGCCTTCAGTAGAATCAGCATTTTAATGGATATGAATCCTACACTGGTTCCTGAGCAACTACAAGGCAGTTATAATCTCAGGGGGCAAAATGTCTTAGAAGTACCACTAGGATGTGAAAAACCTGTAGCACTCTAAGAGGGAAGTTGATGGCCAGGTCAAATCAGCTGCGTGGTTTAGCAATACAAGCACCAAGAATACCTGGCAAACATGCACCTCGCTGCCAAGACACCACTGCTCCTCTGCTTGCCTCTGCTACTGATCCAGAGTAGATATGTGAGAGTCATCTATAATGCTGCAGGATATTCTACATAGACACTGTACTAACTCCCAGGTAATTGAAGTGATAGATAACGCGTGCAAGACTGGCTTCCAAATCACTTGCAGCAAAACAAAGAAAAATGGTAAATATTACTGAAGGAAAAACAGTTTCCCAGTAATTTCAAAGAGAAGAGATTTGCAAAATTTCCCTTATTTTTCCCAAATACCTTGCATTTGGTTCCGTATCCTCAAGTCTCAATGAAAGCCGCCTTCCTCACTCACTCCTCAGCAAACAAAAGTATTTGTTAATAGGTTTCCTAGAACCTGGCTTGGCATTCTCAGAGAAACACCTCTTCAGTTTTCCTCATGCACTGAGATTCATTTACAAAACCATTTTCATTGAAAGTGTTGGATATACACTATAACTCAAAATGTGTCCACACACATCTTTCACACTGTAAACCAGTCAGATGTCCTCTGACGTAGCTAGTCTTGCTCTTTTGCACCTGACTGGATATCTGAATACCTAAACCAGTTGTCCTTCGGTCTCAGACCCACTCAGCTGTGAACAAGTAAATGCTTCTTGTGTACAAATCATTGATTAGATCCACTGCCTTTGCAATTCCCTGTGAGTGAATGCTATATACACTCCCTGACTCTTAACTGTTGCCAATTAACTTAAACATCTAATTAACAAAAAACAGACAGAGTTCTCCACTGTTTACTTTGGAGAACTATGACCAATAACTCTACCTGCACAACACAATGAGATGAAGAGAATGAGAAAGTGAAAATTAAATGAGTTTAGAAATGTCTGGACAGCCTTAATGTGTATGTGTATATATACATACACACACATATATGTATATATACCTCCCTCCCTGGAGACATTCAAATCCCACCTGGATGCATTCCTCTGTCACCTGCTCCAAGTGACCCTGCCTTGGCAAAGGGGTTGGAGTGGATGACCTCCAGAAGTCCCTTCCAGCCCTAACAGTTCTGTGAGTCTGTGATAAAGCATAGGTTTAAATTCTCTTGGCTTATTTCTCAATACATAATTTCTCTTAGCATATATCATCACTGGTTTCTACCGATTTCTGCTTGATTTCTATTGGCTTCTCCTAAAATTGCAATCACTTTTGAATACAAAGTAACTGTAAATTAAGACTCTCTAATACAGTTAATTTTACTATAGTAATACTCGTGGTCCTGGAATGTGTTTTAAAGCGTCCTGGTAAGCAAATAATGTAAGGATGAGACTATATTTTTCCTTAAAAAAATATATTATGCATTACTGACATTCCTCTTACAAGAAATGAGACAGAAAAGGCTGAATAACCAACTCTACAATGCAAACTCAGTGGATTCACTGCAAGTCTGAACAGTTCATCAATACAGATTATGAACTGCTCTGGTCAGCTTTAGAGCCAGTAGCTAAATATGCTGATAAATACCTTGCCCATGAACAGCAACAGCATTATTCGTCATGGTTCAAAGCAATTTTCCCTTCTTGACCAGGATTAGACTACACAACTGCCCAGAGCTATACAAATAAATGCAGTTTGGTGCTACCTAGAACAGAAATCTGCTGAGAAAGACATTTGAAACTGGCAATAGAGATGCAGGCACTGCAAATAATTTTTCTGCACAGATGGATGATGCATCAGAGACCAGCTCTTATCACAAAAAACTACAATAGCAGATGTCAGTGAAATAATATTTAGCAATGACATGGACATTCTACAAAAGTCAATGAGGAAAAAAAATCTTCTCAGATACATGTGTATGTTGTTAATCATAATTAAGGCAAGTGTGACAGTTTCTTGGCAACAGACACTGAGTTCCCTTCCCTGACAAACAAATCCTGCAGGAATACTCTCCTTACATCAAACCTGCAGTTCTTTACACTAATATCCTCCACTTGAAACACCCCAAGTCACAGGGAAACTTCTGTTTTGTCAATTGTTTTTTGCTGGATAATCACCTGATGACCTTCACTAAAGAATGAAGCAAGTTTCTCATTAGTAAAGTAAAAAGAGCTTTAAAAGCCAGTAATATAAACAAACACATATACAATTGTAGACAGGGGTGGGGGAGCAGGGGGAGCATCCAAGTTAGGGAACAAATGTCATCCATATCCTACAGCGAGATTCAGAGCACCACGTGGAAGAGCAAAGCACGACTCCCTAAAAGCAGCAGTGGATGACAGTCGCTCTGCAATGTATCCTGACTTGCATAATACAGGATCTATAACACCTAACAATGAGCACCTGTGTGCAAGCATTGCCAAAAAAGCAATTTATAGTATGTAAGTATATATAACGGACATGTAGTGAGTGTACATATACATTTACTACTGACCTTTCAGTAATTAAGGGACTACTGATTCCTCAACAACAAAAATGATGATTTGACGGAAGCAAGCATTTTCTGAGAACTTCTGTATTTCTCTCTCTTTTTAAAAAATCCCCTTTTAGATGGCAAGCTTTTGGCCAGTTGGAAGTTTTTCATTCAAAACAAGTCACATTTACCATGATTCATTAAATTTTTTTCATAAAGGGAAAAAAGGTTGAATAAAGTATGCTGAACCATTTAAAGAATAAGCTATAAATGCATGTATTAGCTAAAAGGGCTGCAAAGAAACATGGTTATGATTCTAAAAGGCGGTGTAAATACCACAGAGAGAAAAGAAATCCCTTACAGTATGTATAATTACATTACTGATAATTACATCTCAGTAATGAGGAAATTACAGTAGAACACCAGCAAAGCCTTTCACAATAAATGGCACAAGTTTATGGAACAATTTCTTCAGGGAAGTGTGGAAACTCCCTACATCATATGAAAGACATAAAACACAGGAGACAAAACACATTCACAATGTGCTGTGGGGACAATACTGAGCTGCAAGAGAGATGGACTGGCCTTTTCCATTTCTCAGTACTGTGCCATAAGCCTGGCAGTGGGGTTTAAAATCACCACCTCTGCTATCTTCCGATTTTGTTGTCTGTTCCTGGCCGTACCTCATGTTAGTGAGATCCCACAGGGTTTAGCAATTAGCATGAGGAAAGCAGTATGATAATCAGAAGAAATTAATGGTTTAAAAACATAATCTTACACTTCCCCTGAGACTTGTTCCATGCAACTGAATTCTCAAAAATAAAAAAAAAAAGAAAAGAAAAAAAGAGCAGGTAATTGATTCTTATTAAGAGAATGATCTGCCACAAAATGCTATCCACGTGAAAAAGATGTTAATTTTAAGTGCTCTCAGAGTCAGTGTGAACCTCTTCTCTGACTGGCGTTCTAAGAGAGAGAGATCCTACTTTTGGACCTACTCAGAACAGCTGAGCACAACGGGTTTTCATGTGCTACCAACCAGCTGGAAAAGGGAGCATGATGTGACAGCAAACTAGCCAGCTCTTAATTTCAGTGAGAAAAGCTCCTTTCTCCACTCTGCTCAGTCAGTGTGGAGAAGATAGGGCAGCTCATGAGTCATGGATAAACCATGTCCAATGCTGAAGTTTTATACACGTCTTGGAAAAGGTTGAGTTAGAGACTTTATTCCCATGATTAACTACACTATTAAACATGTGTGTTATTTACTCTGGCTTAATTTCCTGTTTCCATGCATTGATTAATAATGTAAAAAAGCAGTCAAGTAAAGCAGAAAAGAAAACCCTCAGAGAGTGTCTCATCTTAATTCCATGAATGTAGGACCTAAATGGACCTCTTAGGGACTTAAAAAAATTAGATAGAAATGTTCAACCACTTCAGTCCAAATTAATGCTTCCTATACTCAGTAAGTCAACCAGTTCTTGATTAAAATAATTCTTCAAGATTTCTATTCTGGGGGAAAAAAGAAGTTTTTTCATTTATAGCTTTTTAACAAGGCAGTACAAGTGCTTCAACTCCTTGGTTTTTTTTACAGTTTTCTCTGTAATGTGTGAGCAGCATTTTTTTTCTGCAAATTCTTTCATTAACAGTGCCTGCCCTGAATCACACAGAGCAGGTCTTGCCTCAAACATTTGCTTAAGTCAAAGGGTAGGACTGCACACAAACTTTTGGTGCCTGGTTTCAGAGGCTTCCCATAAAAACCAGCACCGCGGGGATCTGCCCACAACTGACCCGTAGCTCACACGAAGGAAAACAGGCTGGAAGTCCGTGTGATCCAACGCCACCTGGTGATCCCTGTCTCCTCTCACAGGGGCGCTCAAAGTTACGTTTTTCTCTTCCAGCACGGTTGGGTAAGAAGGTTAAAAAAACCCCCCAAAAACGTAGAGAACATCCCCAATCCCAAAAAATTGTAATAAAAAATTTCAAGTGTCTATAAAATATAAAAAAGTTACTGCTAATTCTAAATCTCTAGACCCCAAAATATTACAGAAAATCTCATAGAGGTAACTTTAAAGTAAAAGTGGAAAAGTAAATGACATTCTGATATAATTGAATTGATACTACTTTATGTCCTTCTCTTTTTCTGTTTCCCTCTTTGAAGTTAGCCATCCATATCCACTAATTTTGCAAAAGATAGGGTTAATTTTGTTCTGGTGTTTGAAAATACACATTTAAACACCATTTTGAACACCCCTGCATCCCTAGAAACCATGGAAAGCAGGATTTCTATCCCTTTGTGGAGTTCTGCATCTGAACCCATCCCTCTGATTCTTTTCTCCTGTAGAAATTGTCTTTTTCCTGACAAGATCTCTCCTAACTTTACACTTCCTCCCCTGTCAAAATACAACCTCCTCCTCCCCATCAGCCTGATCTTTCCTTCTACATCAAATCACTTCCTTCACACAACAAGCTACATTCCTCTTGAACAACAGTAGGAACAGATTATGTCACAAGCAAACAAGTTTTGTTTTGGTGTTTTTGTGGTTTTTTTTTCAATTTTAGAAAGCACCTTGTATTGTGGCATGGCAAGAATGAGTCAGTTGGGGAAGGCAGGCCAGAAGACTGACCTCAGCAAGAGACAGATCAAACAGAATTGAAACCAGACACCAGTTTATCAAGAGCCACAATCCCACCCTTTTGATAGCAGGGATACAACAGTGACCTCCCTGCAGGAGAGGTGGCTGGTGGTGCTTCCTCAGGAGGCTCCCACTGCTGTTCCTGCTGCTGGCTGGAACGTGAGGCCATGAATTCCACACTCACGTCCCAGCACGTTCCCACTTTACCTGGGAAAGCTGCAGAATATTAACCTAGGGGGGCCTAATTTGAAGGGATATCTATTTCAGACATCAGGAATCTCTATATTTCTAAATAACAACGGATTTTTCAAACACACAGTTTGTGTTCTTTGCAGACCTGAGTCCCCTTCAGACCCAGACACCAGCTTGCAACATCACGCCCTGAGTAGCATCAAACAAAGTAGCTGTAGTATCAGTCCAGGAAAAAAACCCACAAGAAATACTGTATTCAGACAGATGTCAAAACAGTTCTTTTTCCCTAGGGACAGTCAGCCTGACTGCCCTGCTGGTTTTTTCATTCTGAGAGCTCAACACAACTCTATTAGGATAAATTTTGTCATAAGATAAATTGCACGCTCAAAACGCCTCCTGAAGTTTCAAAATCCACAATTAACAGTTTCATATTCATAATGGTAAACATCAATACATCTTCCTTGGAAAGAAACTACCATCTGCATAAATGTAATGAGTACTTTATTACAGTGGTATTGTGATAGCAGACTCATGCCACTATCTCTCTTGTAAAGTCTGAAAATATTTGCTACAAAAATATTGATGGCTTTGTGTTTTCTCAAGTTATTCTTACAGGCTTCACAAAACATCTAGATATGTTCATGATTACATGAGAGAAACATACCTAACGCTCAGACAGTGGTAAGAGACACTGCTTTTTACATTTTATAAGGCTCACATCCAAGGTCAATGAAAACTTACCATAAATTGGGTTGATTTTTTTTTTTAATTTATACTCTACAACAGAATATCAACCTGTAGAAAAACTACTAAAGGAGCCAACGCTTTTTGTATTTAAAAAGGCAATACTGTCTAAAATGCAACTTAAGAGAATGAATATCTGTCAAGTATCTTTCCCTACTGTCTGGTGCCATCTTTTGCATCTTCTCAAAAATATGACATGGAAAAAATATTCTTCTTGATTTGGTTTAATTTCGCAGTACTGGATCCTGGTTTTATCTGCTCAAACTGGGTTAATTTACTACAAGGCTATCTAGGAGCTATATTTCTTTCCAAAGCATGGGATGCTGTGTGCCACAGTCAGCCCTTTGGCGTTAGGAGTAGATTCAAGGACAGATACATAATAGCACGTAACTGTTTATGTTCTTGGATGGAAGTAAAGGAGAAAGTTGTAGAGAGCTCAGACCTTGCAGAAGAGGCGACTGATGCTTCCTTCTTTCAGAAAAAACTGTAAGTCTACATGAAAGATGTCAAAAAGAATTTGAAAGAGGATGCACAAGCAGGAAGAAAAAGAAAAATTTCCCATGAGCTCTTTTGGAACTGGAGGTAACCACTCAGACCACAGATGAATAAGGTGCACGTGGAGTAGCAGAGCTGGCAGTTCAGTCCATTTTGTCCCAGACCATTGTGGTTATGCAATTATACTTATGGCATACAGTAGAGAAGTCTGATCTGTAGCACAGATACATTGTCCCCTCATTTATAAAAACTCCTTGTAGAAGAGACATTCCAACAAGTCCAACTAATACTATCAGAAATATTAATGTTTGCTATTTCCTTTTATAAAGGAAGGACTAACTTCCCTGCCAAAGAAGGAATGGCAAAGAGCAGTTATAGTAAAAGTCTTTGATTCTCTGCCACATGATTCATTAGGTCTAACTCCATAGCACACTTCCCTGAATCTATTAAACAATTCCTTAATTTTCAGACTGGAAGTAACCACAAAGTGTGCAGAGCTGACCACGAATAAGACTCAGAACAGTGAGCTATGTCAGAAAACATTGGGAAGGCTCATTGTTTTCCTGAACTTCTAAGAAAATGCTATGCCGAGAAGAGTTACAGAATTTCAAAGCAGCTGTTTCATTGGTAAAGGCAGGATTTATACACACTCTGTATAAACCCCACAAGTGTAGAAGGACATTTTCCATAACTGTATAAATGAACAGCATCCACCCTCTGAAGCGCAATACACTGTTAGCTTCTCATGCATGGATGCTGCTTGGTTATCAAGAACTTCTGGAAGTTGTGGCAACAGTAAGCAGCAATTTTCTGACTTCAAAATTGGAGACAGGCTGTAAAACATCCACTGTTTTCCAGCATACTTTTGCTTACCATTTAGTTTGTATTTTTATTATGAATACTGTGTTCAACTTGTAATTTTCTAATCAACTGAAACTGCAAAATACTGATTAATCTAAATGATAACATAATTATAATGAAATCAGATGCGCCACTGATTGAAGGCAAACACAATCTGAAAAGAGTGATTGGTGCCTTAAAAATGGCATCTCAGAATAACAACAGCGAACTGAAAAAGATTTTTAATGTTAATGTTATAGTTGATAAGTAAATCCTATGACATACAGCAATTTAGAAAGAGAGAAGGAAACAAGATTAGGGTGGAGATTTTTTGTCACAGAATCTCTTAATTTGTTGCCTAAGTTGCCTCATGGATGAAGGGAAAATAATTCAGTAAAAGATATTCATTGCTAAAATGTTTCATCTACCTCTCCTTCCAAATCACTCCAGTCTCACCTTCTGTCAAGATCACTTGAAATTTCTGGTTTATTTTCTGACCTGGTAAAGGAACTCTGGTTCCTCCCAAATTAGCTTTTGGTCCTCTAGAAAAACAAACACATTCTATTTCATTTTCCTTTTCTATTCCATGCATCTTGGGTAGCTTCTGACTGATCTGGAAGTCACAAGACTAAGTTAAAAATGGTGGGGACAGCTTTTTAATTTTTAATTGGCCCTGATTTAAGTTGGACTTTCACAACTCCAGCATTTCTCCTCATTCCAGGTATCTAATACCTTTTTAAAAAAAATTTTTAAATGAGCACTGATGTACTTGGATAATTATTTAAGAAGTCACAGCATTCTATTAAAAACCCCAACCAAACTAAAGAAAGCAACCCAGAATTATGTGGCAATAAGATCACAAACCTTATCAATACTGTAGTGTAAAATTCCACCCCATGTCCCTCTTTCAAGTGACTATAGACATGTCATTCCTGCTTTTTACCTCCTAAAATGTTTGATCCCCTCATGGCATGGGCAGGGGAAATGAATCTCAGTCTACATCTGTTCAGGCAGGTGAATTTTAATTGTGCCAGACAAATGGTTGTAGTGCAGGTAGAGTATCATAATGTCATGAATGAACTCCCCTCCTCATTTATGTATTTCTTACCTCAAACAATTCCAATAAACGTTATTTGATTCCCACTGCCTGAATTCCCTTTTTGGTAGCTGAATATGTGTCCGCTACCTTACTCCAAAATGCTGAGTAACTGCACTGTCACAGAAGTGACAAAGGGAGCCTGGTTACAACTGTATGAACATCTGCACGTCGCAACAGGTTTTTGATCCATCTCTATATGTTGCTCATTATTCAAATTCCCTTAGGGCTTATCCTATTTTTTTTTGTTTGTTTTTCACTTAGGCTTCCACATGGGTTTGAGATTCCTAAATTCACTTAACATCACTTCAGCTCTGATTCAACAGTTTCTGATCTGATCACATAAAAGACTGAAGCAATTTTAAACTTAACTTTTCCTTTAAGCCTTGTTAGATGAGTCTATAAGAAGCATAGGTAGATCATTTTTCTAATATGTTTGTTCCAAGTCGGAGCGTGATGGTGATGCATTTGGAATTGGCTGCTCAAATATTTTGTAGATGCTTTCTGGTTGAAAGGACCTGAAAATATTTGTCTGGTGAAGCAGAGCAAACCAATTAATGTCCATCTGCCTACGTCACTTGCCTCTACAGCAAATAATCTTCAAGGTACAGATAACTTGGAAGCCATCGGATAGACTCAAACCTTTATTGTTACCAGTAAGGAAATCCCATGGGATTTCTTTCTTCAGAACAATCAGTCTGTAGTATTTATTATCACTAGCTGAAGTTCCACACAAAACTTCCAACCCACCCTCATTTTCTTTTTAGAGCCTCTATTAGCACTCTTAGAGCAATCTGTAATCAAACTCAGGCTAATCATTCTGATATAAATGCATCATTTCAGAGATTGCCTGAGTGAAACCTGAATTGTCTGAACTTAGCTTGTCTCCCTTAACATGAAACAATTAAAGATGTGCTGCATTAATTTTACTAATCTTTAATAGATGGTGATTGGAATTAGGTTCTCCAAAGGGAGGGTTTGAGTGTGTGTTTACAGGTAGAAGAGTGACAATGATTGATCAGAAATAAAACCAGAACATTTAGTCTAACTAATTTCTTAGTTATTTGAATATAACTCACATTTTAAGGTTGTTTGTCTAGAAAAACAAGATTGCCACTGGAAACAAGAAATCCCTTAGCTTTCTTCTTTCCACTGGCAATCTGCTAACAGCAGCAAATTACATTCAAATTGCACATCAACTAGTATTAGTATTAATTGTAAACTAACCTCAGTTCACTTAATTGTGGGCATAATGAAGTATTACAATTAGCCATAATTTATTATTTAAATAAGAAATATCAATATTATTTAGAGCAGGTGCCAATTACAGCAGGCAGTGAAATATGCAGCCAAAAAGGATTTCAATTAGAAATTCAATTTCAGCAGAGACAAAGGTCCCCGTCACCCTGTAAAAGAGCCAAGAGCCCTGATGCACATGACCTCCACGGGGGAAAGCAGGAGCCTGGAGCTCACCTGCTTTGTGCACCACAGATTTTATGGGAGTTCTGGGAAGGTGTGTACAGCCTTTGACAGGACAGAGATATCACTACCCAAATCCACCAAGTCCAACATTCTCATCTACCATTATTTGATCTTAAAACTACTCGTGTCAAAGTCACATTTCATATCTGTGTAGTCACTGCTGCTTGAAATCCTTCGCTTAATACTGTGATAAATACAACATCTAATTTTCAATGAATTTGAATGAAAAAATTCTCGGGCTGAAAACATGATCCTTTTTCAGTATTTTAAAAACTTCAAGATTCATTTCTGGCTTCTTATTCCTTCTCTGCAGTTTTGAGCAAAGTCGTAAATGCTAAAGTTTAAATCCCTACAGATGTAAATTTGGATTGAAGATACTTGGCTCTCCTAACAAAAAGGATGTATCTAGTTTAGTGTTTCTACACATGGTTCTCTATGAGGATGAGGACATTCACTCAAAATAATAATGTCAAATTTAGTGTTAGAGAGGAACCAATGTTTTTGTCAGAATATATTTGTCTTTCCAGTAAAGAAACTGCAACCAGCTGAACAGTGTCTGCCAAGGTGGAAAGAAGATGCATCTATAAAGCAACCTAGACTAATTTATGCTAATTAAACTTTATACTGAAGATGACATGCTAGAGCTGGCAAAACCTAAATTTCTTCATTTTCATACATTCTCATTGTTTCCTATCTCAGTTTGCACAGTTATAAATTAAATGTAGCAACTCTAGGTTAGCAAAACACAAAACATCTCAGGGGGAAAAGTCAAAATAAATAAGTTTTGTGTATTCTGTGCTTCCCTAGGAGTGCTTCTGGGTTATGTTGGACTCCAAAACTGAGGCTGTCAAATGAATGTTGCCAACAACAAAACATAGCATCAGTGTTTCTTTTAATTTTTCTAGTATGTGAAAGTATTAGTTCCTAACATCACGTTGCAATAACACAAAGCAAGGAAAGATTTTGATTAGCTGGGAAAAGTTGAAGAGAAAAATTGCAAGCTGAAATATGCTGCAAGTATGCTCAAGTTTCAGCCACAGGCCCATGGTAATAGAACTTTTCTTGCTGTGCATTAAGATAATTTCAGTATACTACAATTATGTGCCTAATTAAAATTAAGAAATTAGAACACAGTTAAAAGGAATGATATTTTGCTCACAGCTAATTTCATTAAAGTATTAATGAACAGGACTCATTTTATGGCTAGAGGGCAACTACTTTCTGCAAAGTACTTCTATGCTAGCTAATTTATTCATGCATGAAAAACAATCCAATGAGAAATGAGTGAGCCGGGAACTGCTGGTCCTAATTAAAATATTTAAAACACCATGTCTATTCTGTTCCATCTAGCCAAAGACCTAAGCTAGGAGCCAGCACGATACCAATTAACATGGAACAAGCAAACACACAACACCTACAGATTCTGATTAAAGTGCATATTATTGCACCATACAATATATTGTTCTACACATGTATGTAAATGTTTAATTAACCCATGCCTAAATCTCTGTAATGTTCAGAAATGGATACTTTAAATCCTAAACAAGTGACAATCAGACTGCATGATGTTCCCTTTTATTTATAACAATGCTTCCTTAGCACACTCATTGAGTCATCCTGCAATTACACAGTGAATTTCTTAAGGGAGGGAGGCGAGGCAGAAGCAGAGGAGGAAAAAGGAACAGGCAAAAGATTTTCTTCTCTGCATTTTAGACAGCAATGAGATTGCTGGTTGCCAAAGGCTTGGAAATGGAATGAAATGTTGGGTTAGCCTCAGGTAATACAATATTTTTCATTAATAATTGAAAGAAGAGCCTGGGACTAAACCCATTTGTCAGTCTTGGACGGCAGCAACAAAAACAAAATAAAAGCGCTTCCTTTATAAACCAAAGAACTGTTTGTGGGGGAAGAACCCAAGGGATGGTTCCCACTAGAGAAGAACACTGCAAAGACTCAGAGAGAAGTTTGAGACTTGCAAACTTACTAGAAAGCAGGATCAGAAAAACAGAAAATTCTCTAAACTTTACTTCTTACACAGATGAGAAAAATCTTAGTTCAAGGAGACTTGAAAAAACAGAAATTTGCCTCAGTTTGCACCATCGTAGGTCTTCTTTTTAGAAAAGTTTCCAGGGTTGTCCCTCTCCCCTCAGTTAAAGAATTTCATGAGAAATCTGGCTCCCCATAGAGGCTCTTCTTTCCCTTTTCTATGCTGTTCCCCTACAACATTCATACACCAGTTTTTTCATTAAATGCAGAAAATGAAATATATTAAATAGCCTTTCCTAGGTTTTTCTGGCTCATAGGGTAGATTCTTCTCTACCCTTCCCTAAATGACAAAATTTGCAACATATTGGTGGAAGTGTCAAACTAAAAAGAACGCACAGTTGTCAGAAACTTCACCAGAGCAGCTCTTATGAAAATGTTCCTGTTATCAAACCATGGAAACCTGTTAGCAGAGCCATTCCGATTAATGTGTGCCCAGGCTTCATGCACTGGCTGCAGAGTGGTGAGGCAAGCGTGAGCTCACACACACTCTGACTCTTCTCAGTGTCAGGCGTTCTGTGCCCTGCACTTGGTCCTCACCTTTCTCTGGCTCAAGGGAAGGCACTGAGCACCCTAATCCTTCAGAGACCAAGGATGCAGAGATACATGGCCAAAGGAGAAATAGTCAGAAATAGCAAGGGAGTTCAGAAAGACTAAGGATTTGGAAGGCAGGTGAAGTCTCAGTGCCGAGGACAGTGAAAGTGAAACGCTGCAAGGAGCTTTTAAGGAAGACCTATAGGCCAAGAACAATTAAAGTTCCTGACAGAGGCAGAACAAAGAGAAGTGTCTGCAGTGAAAAAGAGCAAGTAGAAGATCTGAGGAACAGAGAAGAACTGAAAGACAAGAAACATAGGTGCAAACCCAGCAGAAGAAGACATCTTTATGCCCATGCTTAACAAGAGACATGAGCACATCTTCCCAGTTTAGGTGAATCCAAAGAACAGAAAAACTAACAGGAGAACAAAGTAATTACCCAGAAGGAAGCACTGAAATGAACTGTTTGTGTTACAGCACTGGGATACAAACCTGGCAGTTGCAATTCACTTGTGCCTTTGCCATACAATGTTAGGTAGCATATCTAAACCACTCCAAAGAAAGGCCACCTGTGCTTAAATGTAGCCTGTATTGTCTTCTGTGACAAGATAATCCTATAGCCTCCTATAATGTCTTCAGTCTCCACGTGCATATTGTGATCTTTTCTACCAATATAAGTGGCGAGCTACACTGTATGTCCCACTCCAGCTCTATTCCCTGCTCAGTCCATCCACTGCCACAACAGCAAAAGCAAGTTAAATTCCAGATACAGCTGGGGGTACAAGACAGAAAGATAACTTAAAGGCTACTTTAGTGCCTCTTTCCCTTCTGTTATTCCTGCACTCAGGACATGTCCCTGATCAAGTACATGTCTTGGGACCAAAGCATAATAACTTTCAGACATCGTGGTTGTTTATTGCCAGCTAATGTTGTTTCTCTTTGTCAGTATTTTTATTGCTGACCTGGAAAAACATATAGAAAAGTTCCCTAGTTCCATATGCTAAAGCCTGAAAAAACACCTTTACAGTCTATGCAAGACTAAAAGTTGTGGTTTGCCCCCACTCCCCAGACTCTTAAAACATTAGCTACACATCACTCAGTGGTAATACACTTGGGACCCTTGGAACTTTTCATACATTTTAGATAAAATAATTTCTTGTGCTAAATAATTCTGCTGCCTGTCCTGTTATACTTCACAATAGATGCACTGAAAACGTTCATGTGCCCTATGATAACCACTGAGGGAATTTTGCTGCAAACATCTCCACATGGAAACAAGATTCTGTTCACTCAGCATGGCTGGCAAGATCAGGTCCAAAAAGACCTCTGGGTTGTTTCGGGGTTTTTTTCTTCTTTTCTGATTAATCCCATACAAGCAAGTATGGGTACAGATACAGTATGTAATTGGCTTCATCGGTGTTGAAGAGCCTTCTTGTTATTCAAACAGCTATTATACAAAGAGCTTTCACCTTGCCTCAAACTCTGATTGAAGTGAATGTAGGTCTTCCAAAAAATCTGTGGGTAATTTTTCCAGTAAGATATAGTCTCTTTGCAAAGACCTAATCTTTTCCTTGAGATCTGCAATGAAATTTGAATAGCCTCTGTATGCTGCCTACAAAGATAGAAGTCACCTTTCCAAATTACTGCTAACAGACAAACCTCTAAAAATACACTTCTGTGGATTTTATTATTTTCAAATACATCACAAAACCAGTGTTTATCTGAGATATCTGATTTCCTGCATTCTCTAGAAGGAGATTTTGCTTTCACTTGTGTTCTAAATTATGTAGGGTAGGTTAATTTCAACATTCTCAAGCAGCAGGAGCAAAGAGCAAATTTCAAAGAAGACACTACATTTTTATGCGTCTTTAGCCAGACAAACATTAGTCCTTTTCCCTAACTGAAGCAGCTATTCTAAAGAACGTTAACTGTTTTCTAAATATTCAGATATTCTGTTGTCATAGTTTCATAAAGAAATGAACAGCTTCTTAATATTTAATAAACCTTGCATACTGTCCTCAGGCAGGGAGCATAGACTGTTGATAGCCAGCTACTAAATGTCCATTAAAATACAGTATCTCTCCTTAAAATGTACTTAACAAACAGGTTTTATCACCTGCAACGAAATGTTAATTGCTTCAGCCACAAGACTGAAACACTCTAATCCTACAAGAAACAGATGTGTAGCAGGGGAAGCTGGTACTTCCTGCACTCTACTGTGACTCTGATCAAACTCTTACCCTGTGACAAGTGCTTGTTACTTGTGCCACTGAACTCTGCTGCATGGCAAAATGACAGACCAAGGGAACTGGTACAGCCAAGGAATGCTACTTAGCCAAGTAGAAGCTATTTATAAAGCTGCTTCTCAGGAATCTTTTTTATCGTCTCTTGTGTGCAATGCAAGTCATAACATATTGCAATAATGATCTTCACTAATTGGATACAGAAGCCATTAATACAGAACAACAATATTTGTACACTTTAGTACTGGCTTTTTATGTTCTCAAAGCAAAAACTAATGCTAATGAGATGTGAAAGAAGCAAGGTAAAACACAAATGCACCTAGGACTAGGTATTGCCCTTTATGGTGCTGCCAAACTCGAGGGCCATCTGCGCTCTGGACCCTGGGCTGGACTTTGCCAGAAGGTCTGAAAATGTGTCAAAATTCTTGTAAGAAAGTACCACACAAAATGCAGGAAATTCCTGCCTACTCCTGCGTGATCAACACAGGTGTGCAAAGGCCATATCCAAAGAGCTGTACCTGCAGTTATCCAGTGAAATCATATTTATCACCTAACACACTTCACAAATATCCTGCATTGCCAACAGAGATGCCATCAGTTTGAAAGAAAAGAAAAAAGGTATGTTAATATCAAAAGACAAAAAATGATATAATCAGAAGTAAATATGGGAACTATTCCACCAAACCCCAGTGTAGCTGACAGAGTTTGGCTCTGGTTTTACAGGAAACAGAGAAATAGGGAAAGGATAAAAATGCTGCTGTAAATTGAAAAATTTTGAGAGCCTTTAAAGCCGATCTCAACTAGCTCTGTAAGAATTTTGTGCAATGAACTTTGGCTTTTTAGGCTGTATTTTTCAGTGTCTAATTGGTTCAATGCCTGAAGAGAAGGAACAAACATGATTAGAGAAAAGCAAGCTGCCTTTTGAAATCAAGACCCTCTTAGAATCTTGAATAACCCTTAAAAACGAATAGTCTCCAGTAACCACTCCAGTGCTTTTGAGTTACTAGAACCTAACTGGGCTACATTTCATAATTTAAAAAGCTGCGGTAATTATAGGGTCAATCTTGCCTGGATAAACACACGTGGAATACCAAAAATCTCATGTATTCCCTGCAAGAATGCAACCATAAAAAGGGAAAATTAGTACAAGACATGACTGACTTATTTTTCCACTGATCAATATATATTGGTCCTTTCCTGCAGCAGCATATGATCATATCAATCTAGGTTCATATCTATATACAAGTCCTAACTGACCAGGGAGCAAATTGGAAATAAAGGTGATCTAAAAGTCTTTTACTTCTACATATCCACGAAACAGGCAAGCATCACACCTTGCAAAGAAAGACCAACTGGTAAAAATATCCAAAATAATAATAAAATATTGTATTTTATATTTCTTAGCAAAGTAAGACCATCCCTGATTTCTCACTAATATTTTAACACATCTGTTTGTATAACCAAAAGAGTAACTACAACAGTGTATTCTAAAAACACTCCTACTCTAACAAGCTGTATTCAACCTGTGGAGCTTTAAAAGTTCTGAAAAGGTGCACAGCCGTAGCTTCCCTGTGCTATTCTCAGAGATGCCATTTTGAAATTGAGATGCCATCTTTGCTCCTTTTTCTGATCAGGTGAATTAGAAATACAGCAATTTGGGTTATTCATAGGTATTACATGGCATGAGAATGAACACGGGGAGAGTTTGCATGTTTCTGGGGAGGAAGGAAAAAAAGAAAGAGTAAACATCATTTTTTTCTTCCCATAAGCAAGGACAGTTCTTATCTTTCAAGGGAAAGATTAGTTGGTGATCTTACAGAGCGGCTTGAGAAAGCCAGTGAACCTCAGACTCTGTGAGGAGTGCTGTGTGTTGTGGTACTGAGGCACTGAATGGCAGCAACAAACTACAAAACATGGACACATCCAGAAAACAACGTGATGGCAGAAATGTTTATATAGAGATTAGCTTTTCCTTAACTTAAGGGAAACTTATAGAATTAAACATCTCAAAGTAGATTAAACCTTAGTCATTTCCTGCTAAGAGACACAGAGACAGTAAAAAACTAATAACTACCATGCTTGCCTTGAGCTCAGGCCTCAGTTTTCCCCTCCTGTGACATTCTAACAGCTGCTGGATGAAAACCCCCATCAGCCACGTTTGCTAAGCTGCGGTGTGGTTCTCCATGTGATCAGGGCTGGAATCAGTAGCTCTATCCTGTTATTATCCTTGGATAAGTCTCCTTATATATAAGTAGTCATGGACAGTACTCCCCATGCCTAAAGCTGAGGTCTGAAACCAGAAGACATATTCACAACCAGAAACAAGAATTAGGCCACCAGCCAAAGGCCTGGAAAGGTGTGCCATGTCCCTGGGCTGTGAGCAGTGCCCAGCCAAGCAGGAAGGACAGAGGCTGCTGCTCCTGGCAGCCCACGCAGAGTGACACCTTCAGTGTTTACTACTGGTCAATCAGGGGGAATGAAGACAAACACAGTTATTCATTCCAAATAAATGAACTGAAGACAGACTTCAGCACTGCCATATAGTGCAAAGGTTTTGTTTCTCAGACAGTTCACCAGCTCACAATTCAAAACTTCCTTTTGAGTTCCTCCAAAGTTGCACCAAGTTCCTGAGGAGAGATTGCCCTCTGTGAGGTTGCTGTTGAGCCCGACTGCCAGCAGCAGTTTCCAAAGGGAATTTCTAACACAGAGATAACGAGGCACACTTCCTTTATACACTGCAGTTGACTGTTGCATATTATGGAGGAATGTGGTTTCAGCCTTTGAACTTGAGAAAACAAATACCACACCTTGACACCTTGAGCTTGAAAGACTCTCACTGTGAGTAGATACTGTAATTAAGATAAGTAATCAAGAACTGAGTATTGACTAAAAGTTATAGTTTAGAGTAGTAGCCAGAAAAAATCCTGAAGATTAATATTAAAAGGTTGATCTAATAAAAGCATCGAATTTCTTCAACTTAATAATGATCTGCAAGTTCTTCAAGACAAATGTATTTGAAAGTTCCTGGCACTAGGCAACTCTCTGTCCGACATTAGAATTTTTTCTATCATAATCTGGCTAAAAAAAATTCCACTTATGCAAAAAGGCTTGTACAGCAGCTATGAAATTGCGTGTCCTAATGGTGGATTTCCATGACACTGCACTTTCAGCTATCTCAATATTCATGGAGGCAGTAAGGCAACATCTGTGAAGAGGAGTCTTTAAGGCTAAGAAAATAAAGCCTAAACAGTCTGAATTGAATAATGAATGAGAAGATTTGAAGCTTCCAAACAAATAGAATGGCTGACTGCCTGTAGAACACAGAATCTTGAATAAAGATGCCATTGGTGCAGCAGTCAGAATTTGTCATTTAAAGACCTTACACAGCACTCATTACACACAAGGAAGTCTATTGAAATTCTATTGCTCAAGCCTACAGGAGGAAGGAATGCTGAATAGGGCCCTAGCCTGCCCTTGTGTTGTGATTGGGTTTGATTTGAAGTCTCTAAGTGGTTTTACTGATACCTATACGATCATTCCAACTCGTAGTTATAGACATTGGCCCATTTGATTTTAGGAATCTTCACACAGACATCTTTAGCATATTTCTTGAAGATGCCTATGCTAACACTCTGCTACTTGTGCTGTGGCTGCAATCTAGTTTTGGGAGGTCAGTATTTGTAGCCGACATGACTGGATGCACCAACAGTTAAGTAACAGCATATCTCTAAGAAACAAAAAAAAAAAATCTGCATTTCTAAAAGCATTTTATCACCTGCTTGGTTGTGATTTGGTAGCTTAAGATTTTTTTAAAATATGAAACCTACTTTTTTTAATCCTTGAGCTTGAAATTCTGTAATGACTGGTATCTGACTCTACCAACACTCTTAGATCAAGTATATGTTTCCTTTTCATAAGAGTCTATATAGAGGTAACTTCATTTTTCTACCACAATGCTATACCTAATAAGCTCTTTCTGTGAGGAACATTCTGGGGATTATCATTTTCCAAAGCAGAAGATGTCTCAAAAAATTAAAATATTGCAAGTGCTGATTGCTGCTGATAATATTAGTTCTCAATAATTAATTTGTCTAGGAAGATATCTGATACTTTATTTAGAAAATAATTGTTCCTATAAACAATCATTAAAAAGATACACATGCTGCATAAACTGGAGATGCCCCGAGCAATGACCCAAACAGCAAACCTATCAGAGGAACATGTCAACCAGCCTGTCATCAAAATAGGCCCTTCCACCAGCCACAGATGCTGTACTCTTATTATAACTTGGATTAACGTTAAAATACATATAACTGCTGCAAGAATTTTAAGGAGAAAACAGCCTTTTTTTTATTATTTTGATATCACAAAAACCATTACAGACAACCTTCTCCCTCTGAACAAAAGGACTTTATGTATGTACTGTAACTCTTTTCTCTGTGGGTTTGAAATTACACACAGTAGTGCCAAAGGTAAGTCATTTCTAGAGGTTTAATACATTTCTGATTTTTTTTTTCCTCCTTCTTGTGAAATATATTTGTGGCCCACAGCAATCACTTTAGACTTTTTAGACACGTCCGGATAGAGATAGATGACACAAGTAATCTACTTATCTTCCTTTTCCATCACCAATAAAAGTGACAGCCTGCCTAATTAGGCCTAATAAAGCAGCAGCCGAGAGAGGGGCTCAGCAGCGATCTAAAGAGAAATGGCATTGACCCACAGATACAGGTGCCGCCTTGAGGCAGTACTGGTATTGCTTTATCTTCAACACATTACATCCAGCTCATACCATATTCAAATGCAAGTAGCATGTTTTTCTCCTCAATTCTTAGATCAAGAACAAAAAAAAAAAAAAATTCTCATCTAATCAAAAAAGGCACTGACAATTTTTCAGCCTCACATTAAAAGCAAAGAGTCATTCAGAACAGTGCACTCCATATTCTATTTTATAATATCACTTTAAGCTATTTCTTTGAATCACAGACATTTCTTTGTTAGGAAGGAAAATCAAAAATTCATCAGAAGAAGTTCTCAGGTTTTTTTTCTTTTTTTTCCCCACCCCTTTTTTTCTTCCCCACCCCCCTTCCCCTTTCCTTCAAACAGGGCTATTGCATAGGGTTTTTAACTGGAACCAACATTTATAGAAGTTAGGGATCCTTAAGCAATTATTAGTGGTGAGACTTTGACACGCCTGAGAGTTGTCAACAACTGTCTTTAAATAAAGTAGAAGGAAAGGAAAATAAACGGTACTCTCAGCAAAATTAATACACAGCCTTGCAAATTAAAGATGTAGTGTTTTTTAAACAAGGAAAAAAGTGAACTTTGCATGAAACAGCATTTTAAGTATATCTTTGTAAAAATTATCAGATTGTCAAGTGACATGAAAGTAAATCAAGTCTGCAGCTACATGTGATATTTCTACATTTGCTCAAAACAAAACAATCTTGTTTTTTTCTATCTGCAAGTGTACTACTTCATTCTTATTAGTCCAGACAGCCAAAGGCTGTTTTTGTTCAACTAATACTGGAATACCACCACTTTCAGTACATTCCTTGCTAGCGAAGGGTTTGTACCAGGAGAGTCGAATACACAAAGGACCTTACTTCAAATTATTATTCAAGTTTCTGTCTTTTCTGAACGAAGCGAAAAGGCTGTGGTTCTGTGGTCCAGAAAGGTTGTCAGTGCTTTGCACGAGAACACCCCCTGTGCCCTACATCAAATGCCAGCTGTACATAAGTCAGTAACACCCGTGATGCCTGTCCTGACAGAATTCGGGCTTGCTGTTCCAAACGGATGCAGAGTATTGCACATGAAGGAATCTTCTTCCATTAGAGAACTCTTGCTCTGAAAATATGCAGTACCAGTCTGTGCAACTGACTGGCACAAAATGTCTTCAACACTAAGGACACAGAAGGGGAAAACCAGAAGAGAATACAACAATATCCAACTAACAAATTTTGGGAGGAAACAGACCTCCTACTTTGGGCATTAACTCATCTGTGAGCACCAGGAATTACTGAAAAACGCCTTCACTTTTGTTGTTGTTTTTACTTAATAATCTACAAATTGAAACACACGCTTGCTGGCTGGGAATCCAAAATACTTCAATTAAAGATTTCAGTTTACCTCAATGGCCTTGATTCAGATTTCTTATGACTACAGGAGAAAAAAACAAGAACTGAGAAAAAGCTGTCTTCTTGTGGATGAGAATAGAAAATGTCACTGTGATGATTTCTATCCTTTCTCCACCATATAAAAATGACCCACACACAAGGTACTGGGTAATGACACACTACTGGGTGCCAAAGAGCAGTTTTACTTTTAACTAATTAAGCAAAACTTGTTAAAAGAGTCCTTCTGAAGAAAGGTTTAACTAATTCCATAGTTATTCTTGACATTTAAATTCCTACTTATCATAAAACTAAACAAAATAATAAATATTTTCGATGCAATCAGAGTACAAGGGAACCAGGGAAGATACAAATGAGAAACCTGTAAAAAGCTTTTTCAGGCATGTGAAATATACCCAAACCCACAGTTCAGGGGCTGAGGTATCAACAGGCACAAACTGCAGACGGACATGAAGAATTTGGATCCATTATTCTGATTTGACTGATTCTAATGAAACCAAATGTTCAGCCCAAAAGTGTTAATATTCTACTTCTCATTGATCAGTATATCTTCGTAACAGCTGATATCTTGTCAATGTTTGAGGAAGTTTTTTTTAAAATAAAAAGTGAACAAGCAAACTGGGAAAACCTATGACAAAAAATTCAGAACTTAGATTTTACTAAAATGTTAACTGCCTTACAACCTGCAGAAAAGGCAGAAGAACTACTGCTATTTTTAACAGGTTTTTTTTCTCCAAATTCTATTGATAACAAAACTAAATTTAAAAAAAACTTAGCCAGTTTAATGTGTCAAATGATGTGCAGATTATGTTTAGCTGTAAGATTAACAGATTTTAAATTGAAAACTAAAGCTAAGTAAGGGACAATAGACTGCTCACACCTCTTTTAGTGAGAATATGGGCATACTAAGTGAACCATTTACACGTACTGAGAAAACAGCGCTGCCACCAAATACAGCACAATGAACACAGGAAAAGCATAAAACCATGTGAATTACAAAACACATTTGCCCCACTGGTTAACATCAAGAAACTGCTGCAAGATATGCAATGTGTTCAGCTGTGAAATCACTCAGGGAGGGGGCTGGAATTTCTGTTACTTTAGGCTCAGCTAGGCAACCAGTCAGCCTTATTGTTAGTATCAGCTCTAGTGCACTAAGTACTTGAAGGCCTCTGACTGTAGCCTCAAAAAGTTCAGTATATTACAAAAATGTGTATTGAGGCTGAGCAAAAGCCAGATGATTTGTTTAAAGAAAGCTCTCTGCAAAAAGAAGAGCATCTTCGGTCTGCTTGCATGTTCACCTTTTGTTTTAATGTCCACTGTTATCTCTGTTTCCTGTTTTATAACAATCATTTTGTACAGAAGCTCTTGAAGGTTATCTAAAGGTGCTGAGTGGAGGGGGTTTAGTGGCTCAGTAGCATAAATTCAGGTGAGTTTAACAGAGAGGGAAAATAATCTCTCACCTTTATATTCAAACTCCCTCAAGAGTCAGCCTATCATCCCATAGTTAATCTCACCAGTTTAGTATTCTTGGCAAAAGATGAAGATTGAGGAAGAAGAGGTGTTACTCACAGGTAATGTCTCTGCATATTCACATGGAATAGGAATTAACTTATTGTATTTGTTGCTTCTGGCTTCTCCATGTTATGGAGGAAGATTTATTCCTGCTCCTTTTACACAATACAGATTTTCTTACTGAAGGGAGCCAGGACTTCTTCCATAAGGATGTGGAAAAAGCCCAGAGCAGGCAAGAGTAAAGTCAGTGTTGGCGGTTCCACAGGACTGGACGAGTTGACAAAGGAAATGAACCTATAGCAGTAACAAGGCCAAGGTTTTTAGATTAGGATGGGACCATGTGGGGTCACTTACTCTGAGAATCAAACATCTGTGGAATGGAATCAGTTATATATTTCTTACTACCTTCATGACACCTGTGCTTCCTAAGGTCACTAGTTTACAACACAAATACCAAGCCCTTTCCTAATCAGACCCCCCCAGCATGGAGGGTGATTGTGCTGGGAGCAGGGGAGATCCACCTCTGTACCAGCCCTCAATGCTGTGGCATATGCTGGCTCAGCAGTGCTATCTCAGCCTGAATTGGTAATAGACTGACATAAACCCCCTAACCCTTAATGAAGTGAAATAATGTGATTTGCTGAAAATGCTGGGCCTTCTTTTTATTAGTATTACTTGAAAGGAAGTTACAGATGTAGGTCAGCTTATGAACATAACAGATGAACAACACTTCACTGCCTCGTGCTGGTCAAAGCTAAAATGCTCTGGTGGGACTCTTCTACCTGCAGGTTTGCAGAATGCAACATCTTACTCATTTCAGACTATGAGTTTCCACTTCAGTACGTTCATGATAGAAGGCTTGTCATTATATCAATGTATGGGTCAACTGGGCATGAAAAAACCACGCACATTGTCTTCGGTGTTTTAAGACTTGAAAGTTTCAGTTCTCACTAACAAGCCCAATTTAAATGAATCAAATCTTATTAGCAATTTTGTGCTGCGGTGATATCCCCTTGTGAATGAGGCCATAGCTCCGGAAGCGCAGGGAAGTTCACTGCCAGATCCTGCATTAAGAAACAGAATTCTCTACACCAGTTTTCAAAGATACTACAAAGCTTCCAATCTTGACTGAAACCTGATGATCTGCTGTTTTGAAGGCTTGACCCAAAAGATATTTCTGAGCAAATTCCAAGACCAAGTTACCATATCAAGCTCAAAATTAAAAGCATTTTGCTGATACCAAACCAAAGACACAGCACTAATTTTAGCTGAAAATATTCCTCAGCCACTTCAAGAACCTGTTGTTGTTTTCTCATTTTTTAGTCCAATGATTTACTCACTAAGAAAAATCTTCACATTTAAGGTGTGAACTTCGGTAAGTAGGAAGAGAAAAAAGCTTTTTATCAAGTTAATCCATTGAATGATTTTTTTTATCTGGGTCCCAGAGTCACACTCCTTGATACCTAGGCAGCAAATTCCTTTGACTTTACTTTCAATATGAACTTGTTAAGAATCAAAAGTCCTCCTAAAAAATCTTGAAAGTACGTGTTTATGGTTGAACATGTTACTAGTCCCGCCTATGGCAAAGTCTTGTCCTCCTAAAGTAAAGCAAATGTGCTTTGTTAGATTGGATTTCTAGTGGATACACCATGACCAGGACCAAATGATGAAGAAAGAGGTTTAGGTGGAACTGATAGGTAATGTCAAGTGGTTTTCTACACGTGTCTCACCTACATCTTTTCTTAGTCTGTTTCTACATCACCTCAGCTCAAGTTGAGAAAGTACATAACAGATTGACAAAGATAAAATTTAAGATAAGCTACTGTGGAAAGCATTCTAAAAAACTGTCCTGTGTTTTGTATCAAACATATCAAAATCCCACTTCATGCCCACAGAATTATACAGTCTTCAAAAGCCCTGTGCACTTACCCGTGCTTTATGACCCCATACCTCAGAGATCCAGGGCGTAAGAGGATACAAAGCTATATATTTATGACTCCATCATGTGTCAGCTTTTTTTTTTTCCCCTTTTTCTTCTCTTTTTTTGTGACGGATTGGGCAGGTTTTCTAGAGAGACAGATATTTGTAACAATGCCCTGAGGGTTAAATAATGATGTTGAAGGGGGAAAAGTTGGGTCAACCTGCATAGTTTCATATGGCCTTAGTGACCAGTATGGAGCTGATCACCACAGCTAATGATTACACAGAGAAAAAAAATTCCCTCTGTGCTCCATAAGTAAATAGAAAATGCTAACCTTAGCATATTCAAAGGAGCATTTTAGCATGCAGTCATTAAGTTATCTCTTGGTTATTTATTTCTTCTGCTTGTTATTAGCTGTGTGAAGAATATTATTCTAATTATGTCAGCCCAATCAGCAGTATTGCATGTCCAGGCTCATTTCCATTAGTTTGAGCTTTGTCTTTCACACTGTGATACTAATTCAATGAGACATCAAACATTTAAATCGACCCAGGATGCCGAGGTCAGGCAGTTTTGCCCTTCCACTCTATTAGCACTCGAGTGTAATTGTATTTGTCACTCCCCGCATGACTAATAGTATCAGGGTGACTATCAGAGCACAAATGAGCAATGCACTAATATATTATTTTGTTCTATAATATCAATATGTGTTTATTCAGTGGTTGTGTTAGCCAAGTTGAAATGTTCGCTTTGATACAGTCACCATAAACTGTTCACTTAAACAGGGGCACTCACTCATACAATTACTTTACAGCAATAGAATTTTTACTTTACAGCAACAGAATTTTGCTTAAGTGAGAAAAATGAAAAAAAACTCTCGCTTTAAAAATAAGCTTTCAGAGATGCAGCAAACCTCAATTTGGCCTAAAAGCATCAGTAAAACTATGCATAGTTCATACACAGAGCATATATAACAATTTACAGTGTATAAATATAAATGTATTATGAGCTATATATAATCAGAGTGCATATACCATTGAGCAATTTAAAAACAGTTTGCAGCTTTAAGAACGATTGCTAAAAACTTTAAAGCACCAGACCTGGAACGAGAATATTTAGATACCCAAAGAAAAAGAAACCAAGGGATCTCCTTTACATCACTGCAATGACGCAATCCACTATGGAATTTCAGCATGTGGCTGACTTGAAAGACTCAGGTAATCACCAGCTGATGCTGTTCATGTACTTAAAGCTATAAATTTGCCTTAATAAATTCTTGAAAGGGAGACACGATTAATTCCCTCAAAACTTACATAAATAGAGGAAAATGGAGGGGGAGAAGCCCCCAAACCATATTAAAAAACCCTAATTATGAATTCAGCACATCTGATAATTTCAGATAAAAAATAAATTCTCTCCTCAGTGCAATAAAACATCTGAGTATTTTAAATGCTGCATCATTAACAGATGGTTTCAGAATATCTAAAGCTATCAATGTCCTTGCGCATTTTCTTTTCTTCTTTATGTTTCAAAACAAGGTAAAATTTATTCTTTATAATTTCTAGGGCAGAACTTGCTCCAACTGCAGGGAAGGCTGGTTTACACTTACAGCATTTGGTTTTTGCACTTTCCTTCTCTAATGCTGAGGAAAGAACACGTGACACCTTTTTGTGTCAGCTTTAAAAATGCCAATAGTAAGAAGTATCACTTCACACTGGCATGACGTAATTAGCTGGCTCAAGGTTAGAGATGGAGAAGGGAGTTTTTCTTCGAAAAAATATAATCTGCTTCTCAATAATATATAGTAGCTTTCAACATTTTTAACGCACTAAAAACTTAATAAAAATAATCCAAACTTTTCTCATCTTAAATCACATCCATTAGAATAAAAGCCAAACCACAAAACACAAACAATCAGACAACTCTGAGAGCCATCTGCTAAAGTTTTGGGAGGTTTTTCTGACTGTGGAAGTCTTCCTCTAGGCAAGGTTTCAACATTTTTGAATTTTAAAATATGTAGTTTGTATTCATTAGAGATAGCATGCTAAAGTCTCCCAGATTTGGATACAGACTCTGAATATTAAGATGGATGACATCATCATTGCCTGTCTTCTCCAGGAAAGTAAAACAGTGTTTACTCACAGTTGCCTGCTTCACTCACACAACTTGAAGTACAGGTAAGACTTTTCCCATGAAAATGTATTCCAGATCATGTAATGAATTGTTCTGGAAGGAAATGCTTGCTCTCTGATATTAACTAGACTTACGTAACTTCTGAAATTTCAGACTGAATAAAACCCACTCAGTAAAACTCACTTCAGCACAAGTTAGAACGAATAAAGCAAACCTACCCAATACACCTGACCCAATCCTTTTTCTTACCAAGTGGTTTCATTCTTGTCTTTTCTCCAGCAGGAGACACAAGACCCCCAACAAACCCCACCGCAATATCTTCTGCCTGCAGACCAGAGTACAGAGATTTAGAAATGCCTTCAGGCTAGAGGAATGGTACCTGAGCTGAACTTCTAAATGCTTATACATCACTGAGCACAAGTGAACTGCACCCTCTGTACATTGTCAGCTTGTGATGAATCTGCAGTAGACCAAATCTGGCATCATGCCCAGTCTAACTTATATATCTTCTCCAAATCATAAACTTCCTAAACTAATGCTTCCCTGTGCAAAGATATTGGGAAGAGGATAAATCTTCAGCCTTAGCAGGCTGTTAAAATTCATTGAATTTGCATGTGTTAAGTGAAGAAAAATAGTCCTTATAAATATAGATCAAAGAAAAGAAAGTACATTTTAACAGTTTTAATTGACCTTTCCCTATCTGAACAACCCCTCAAGAGAGCAAACACATCTAACTTCACAGCACATCACATATTTATTAACTTCCCTAATTTGTGCAGTGATCTTCCCTCATTTACACCTCAGCCAAAAATTATGTTTTTGTTTAATCTTCATGAGTTCTCAAATTAAAATCAATCAATCGTCACCACCACCTTTTATGGAATGCATAACAGGTGGGACAACTGCTTTCTGGCCTTCCTAAGAGTAGAAGTCCAAAAGTATTATCTCCCAAAGACAACATGGTCTTGGACAAATTACTGACAAGTATCTTTGTATCTCACTGATCCCTGTGTGTTGAAGATATGCCATAAGCCACCAAGTTAAACTCAAGAAATGTATTTGTCTACAACGTGCTTATTTCTCTACCATACAGATGCAGAAAGTGTTTGTGTTCCTTTCTGTGCCCTTCCCAATTAGGGTTTTATGTATTTCTAATGAGTAAAATTAGCTTTCTTTGCTTTGAATTTAACTTCAAAGTTTTCTATTTTTTTAATCTTTGTGACAAGAAATTACTATATATTGTAGAATTGGTGCATGTTTTTCTATCAAAATATTTATTTTGATAAAAAAACAAGGAAAGTGTGGGTGGCAGGAAAAATGCATTTTCTGCCCAACTCTAATTATATATGTATATATACACATATGTGAAGAGTAAATGTACTGTTTTGCATACTTTGTTTTTGCCTACCCATCCATGGTAATTAAACCCATGTGTATTATATTTATTCCCTTGAGTTCAACCCTCCCTTTTGACAAATCAAATGATTAAACATATACTTTACTTCTAACAAGACTCTATGCAATGCTAAACTGCTACCACTTAGTTGCAAGAGCTTTGCCTTTTATTATAAATGCATTGCTTTCTTTAAAACACCCAAATGTCTCCATTCCCCACCCCCCTTCCTCTTGTGCTTTGATAAACAGCAGCTCTAAACTGACAATATTCTGCTTCCTCCAGGGAGGGCATTGCCCTTCATTCAGCAATGTAACTTCTGTGTGGCAGCCCTTGGACAACCCGCTGCTTCCAAGGAAGTTACACCAGCATTTTCAAGGTGATGCAGACACCTCTAACTACACCCAGAGAAGACTGAGAAGTAAGGATCACACATGTAGTGAAATCATAATACTGAAGAAATTATTGCCATTACAAAGGCCTTACCTTACCAGAGGAGGCACCTCTGCAGATTCCCTGAGGCAGACAGCACAGGCAGCCTCGGATGATCCTGCCAAAAAATGAAAAGTTAATAACAGAACTTCCTGCTCATGGCTCAGTGTGTTTTTGTTGATTTCAGTTACATACGTTTGATTACTAACTCCTTAACTTTTTGAAAAAGAAGATGCTTAGCTCACACAGCCATTGGACTGCTACATCATCTTGAGGACATGGATTCCAAATCTGTGGTGCTTTTGTAAGTACTGTGCAAATGAACTATGGAAGTACTTCATGTTTGAAAACAGGCTTTTCAAGAAAACTCACTCTGATTCTAGAGATAAACAAAAGCATCTCAATAGCAAATTACATGTCACTTCAAACTGAAACAACATGGCCTATGTGATTGAGCTTATGGGCTGGTACTTGAGCTAGCAACGCAGACACTGGGAGCAACCAACACCAATGGTAGCAGGATGGTGCAACTCTTGTTCTCCAAACAAAACAAGGAAATGTTTGCTCTCATCACAGATAACCAAAGCTAACATTAAAATAAAGCCTTGAGTTTTTTTGAAACTTCTTTATAGAAACAATAGTGGTTATAAGAACGTAACCAAAATTCTGTATATTCTTCCTGTTGATTCATAAGACAGACGGTGCATGGAGGGAGTTCACAGACTTGAAACACTGTCAGTTGGCAGACTATTTTCCTGGCCAAAGAATGAAAACACAGCTTCAGGCATTCATCCTGTAAGACCTTTCCTTCCAAGAACAGAATAAATGAGGGAGTTGGGGGAGTTGGCTAGAACAGAAAATTTAAACGTTCAACTTCCCTATACTCCCTACTTTCATTAGGAAGGCAAGTGTCCCTTCTCCTTTTTATACTTTCATTTTCACCTAGGGTCAAGGCCTGCAGATTCTTTGTAACTTACTCAGGACACGTAAAATATTGGCAGTCCTGTTGACCAAGTAGTCCATAATAATAGAGCAGCAGTACTACCCCCAAACCCAAGCAGAACTCGAGTTCTGTCAGGTCTGCAACCCATCAGTACCTCACAGCAGTGCTGGGAGAGGTACTATAGATGATCCATTCCCGAATTCCACACCTCTTAGAAGAGGACATCTTTTAGATTAGGGGAAGATTACAGTTCATTGGGAGGATAAACACAGTTAAATGTAGGGAAAAACCAATGCAAATGCAAAAAAAAAATATCGCAGGTGTTTCTGAAGTAGTAACACAGAAATTAAAAAGTCAGTAGTCTCAAAAAATTTTCTTATTAGAGTCTGCTGGAAATCCCATGTTTCAAATCCTTTACTAATAGTTTTCTGGTTATTTTCTAATACAGATTAGAATGTATTACTATAAAACGCCACTAGCTACAGCTTTGAAAATCAATATCCATAAATTTATATATATACATCTATAAGATAGGATAGGTTTACCTCCTTAAAGTGGAACACACAGGTGTGACACTTCAAAAGGACTTGCCTTTATTTACCAGACAAAAATTACAGACACATCACATTTGCAGTAGTGGCCCTGATTCCACTTTATGTGAGATATGTTGTCCCTTTGTTTGCTGCTGACAAGCGTAAAGAGCCACTTTCACTGCAGATAATAATGGTTAATTTATCACACAGAGCAGTGGCTGACCTCTGTGCGTCCCTGGCCCTCCATCACCTTCACACCTGCTCAAGCTAATTGTTAGAGCCAAGTGTAAATGAAAATCAACTGGGCTAATAATGAATGGAGGCCATTACTTGCAACAGCACATTGCTTTACAAAGGTTTATCAAGCTCCGATATAACCAGTCCCTTAGTCACAGCTCTGTTTTATAAATGACAATAAGGCAAATTCTTCAGGAAAGGAAACCAGACATCCATGTTTGCCACTGTTTTTATAGACCCTTAGCACAGCAAACAACATCCTGACATTAGAAATTGCAAGCCAGAAATCCTAGTTCATAAAGTAACAGTAGTATTTTTTACATTTTGGAGCAGGATAAAACGTTTACTCATTTAACCTGATACTGGTCTCTTAGGATTCATGTGTGCAAGTATACTAACTAATGAACAGGCAAAAATCCAGAGCTGAATAGGAAGGAATAGATGAAAATTCAACCCAAAAGTCCCTCATAAATCACACCAGAGACTTTCCCTGTGAAGACCACAAGACAACTTACCACTTCAAAAACTAAAATCTCAAGGAACATTACCTTGCTCAAAACAAAACATAGAACTTGCTATGTTTTAGTAAATACTGTATTTTCATCCATTTATCTTCAGAAAATAAGGACAGAAATTATGAAAGTATCACAAATACTCCTTCTCATACACTAAAAAAATCACAAAATTTGGGGGGCAGAAGGTTGTCTATAACTTCAAAATTGAAGAATATAGAGGATATATATATAGGTGGAAGAGCTACTAAATTATCTTTAAGAGCCCACCTCTATAATTGTTTTCTCGTACAAAAAGAATTGCGAGGCCATCAGTGCATTTTATGTGTCTCCTCCAAACCTCCAAGAGAAAAAAAATGATAGTTACATTCAGAATCATGCAACAGATAAATAAACAGCTTGATAAAGATTAAAATAAAAACCCAAACCAAATAAAATTCCACTTCCACTTTCTCATCCATGTTCAGATTATTTTTCAAGCAAAAACTCAGGACCTACAGACAGTGAACATTGTGTAAACAAGCTTTAAACACATCTGAACAGGGTCCTGCTGCCTTCAGTGATTTACTAGAAGAAAAGTAAATACCTGGCTTTCTGTAAGACTTTCATTACTCCTCTGTACACACCACCACAATTTTGACTTTTACTCATTTAAAAGAAACAAGGAGTATGTATTAAAATTGTGCATAATCTGATAAAATAATTTTATTTACCTAATGGAATCATTTTTATTAAAAGCAAGTGCATACTAGTACTTCCCACATAGTATCATAGAAGCAGAACTTCTGATCAATTCAAAAGCACTTCTCAATAAAAAGTTAATAAAAAGAATGGAAACATATAATATTTTCTACCATGTCTATTGTATTAATAATCTACTAGATACCTTCAAATTAGTAAAATAAAGTGCTTTCTTGCATGGATCTACAATACGGAATCCAAAATCAATAAAAGTAAATAAAGGAGCTGCAAGGAGTTACTTGTGGCAGAGCAAAGGCTAAAGAAAAATGGAAAAGAAACTTGAAGGTGTGACACATCTTGGACAGTATTCAAAAAGCCAACAAGGTCAGTAATACTGTTGAAGTTTTCTGCACACAATCTGGAAGAAAACTGTATATGCACATATTTCACAGGTTCACACTGTTGTCCTGATTCTCCAGAATTATTTAATAAATTTGCTTGACTTACAGGTTTGCTCCCAGTTATATTTCCTCTTGTTTTTACATCCTCATCAACACAGAGCCAGCACAGAATTGTGCAATGTGAGTGTGGTTCTATATTGCATTGCAAGGCAGGACAAATGAGAAAATTCATCCAGCCTGACCCGCATACAGCCATAGCATATCCAGTCTGAATAGAGTTCATGGATCACACTTAACATTTCAATGACATGCAAAACAAAAGCCCAAACTGATGTTTCATTTTCCCTAATGGGAGAATATTTTTCAGTAGGTATAAATTCTTATGAAAAATGCTGTTCTCATGGTCAGATTTGTTTTATGACACTTCCAAGACTGTACACTGAACTAACTGGTGCTTAGTTCCACCGCTTAGGGTTCGCAATCTCCTTTGACAGGAAGATATGTGGTGCAATACATTGCCAGAGCTGTACCCCTCACCCCAGGGTGTGTGTGTTTATGGATGAAGACTGAGTTGTCTTGAGTCCTTTCCAAGAGGACACTGAACAACTAAAGGAATGGGAGCACACAGAACTGTTGTTTTCCAGTGAAGGTTCTTTGCTATTTCATGTTAGCCTCATATGGGAGAGATTTTCAGAACCACCTTATCTGTTCCCCATGTCATTACCAGAAAGAGGTAATTATCTTCTGTAAAAACTGGTAAGAGATTGCTACCCAGGCTACTCTAAGTGTTCTCCATCAATTATTCTTAGATATCCTGTTCCTTTATCACACATTGTCACAGTTGCACATGCTCTGTAATATCTAACACATTTTTTATAATTCAATTTAAACTTGGCATTCTTTGCTCTGTTTTAGCTGATAATTGAAAAAAAATTGCTATAAAAATGGTATACAAATTCTGCAGAAATTTGCCAAGAAATTTTATCCCAAGCAAGCAGTGCCTAATACCCCATCTTCCCTGTGACCAGACTTAAGGAATTTCCCCATAGGTAAAAAATGTTGAGTCAGGATGCAAAGCAAAGCCACTTGAGTACAAGCAAAAGACACCTTTCCACAAAAAAAAGATTCCTTTCCAATACGCAGATCTCAAAATATTTTTCAGATTAAGAACAGGTCTTTATCAAGAGCATGCAAGCAGCTGTCTCAGGATAGAATTGGTTCTCCTGGTTGAGCCAAAGTAGAGGTAAATCCCTAGACTCCAGCCAGTCTATAAAATGCTGCTGCTAAATTTGAACTTCAGTTCATCACCATTTTCTCTGTAATTGTCGTGCTGACTGCCTGATGACATATTTGGCTAAGACGTGGTGTGCTTTCTACCCAATACCTCTCAACCTCCAAGAGACATATCTTGCTATCTGAAAGGGTATTCGGATTTTAAAAGTGCTCAGGGTCATCTCAGCATCTGTATCTCCTCTCACCCCCTCCCCAGCTCAGGTGAAAAACGGAATCTCTTCTCAGCCTTCTCTACCTCCTCTGCTTATGCTCTGGCAGCCATGCTGAGCATGGAGGAAAATTCAAAGTGCATCCATGGAAGTAATTTTTCAGACATTTTTCCAGGAAGACACCCAGGCCAGATGAGGATCAGTGAGTAAAGCAGAAGAATTCTTCTGGCACAAGCGCCCAGGGCACTTCAAATACTACAGCAAGTATTTCATGTGTCCGTGACTTACAAAAGGAAAATATGTTTCAGAGTAAAGGAATTTGATAAAGCAAGTACTATGCTCATATTAGCAAACACTTTGTATTATACTCTAAGAGCCAGATCATTCTGAATATATAATCTGATTGTATTTTTAACTTTTATACCCATTAAAACTTCAAAGTATTTTATGAATAGAAAATTTATGCTACATGTCCCATGAAGCTGTGCTAACCCTTTGGAGAACTAATCATCCCACTAAATAGAATTTTCCCTCTCAGTAATATTTAATACAGTAGAGAGCTTGATTGTAATAGCAAAAATATGGTTTAGTTTTCTAAAAGGAAAAGACCTCAAAACGTCCAGGCTTGAGCAACTGTTTCCCTACACAATCAGATTCAAAATACAGAGAATAAAGCTTAGAGCAAGGTTCTATTTAAATAGCATTGCATATTTTCATATTAGTGAAAAAAATATATACTTGGAAGAGGGAAGCAAAACAATCATTTAGATTATATAGCTCACAGAGAGCATGTGATTCATTAATTGTAGGGGTGCTCAGTAAATCCAGTTAAGGAAGGCAGCTAAAACCAGTTGATGCAATCAGAATGCTCTACCCATCCAGTAGGCATATAACACTTAAGAAAATGTACAGGCAGCAACATTAACTAGTGTTCCTGGCCTTTACAATTTGTACAATGAACTCAGCCTTCAACAGACAGAATAATTATGCTAATAGAAGAAAAACTTTCCAAAAAAAAGGCAGCCAAATCTAAGAGACCTGTCAATGCCAGTGTCATCAGTGGAGTGATAACTAGTAAAGAGCAGATATCAAAGGCTGTCTTTTTCTTCCCCTCCATACTCTGTTCTGTTTGAGCCCATGGTGGTCACAGCTCCTTTAACAATATTTATAATGAAGGAACAACGTTGGAGATGTCAACCCTGATTATTCATAAAGGCTCCTCCTGCCCAGCTCTCCCCTTAGGCTAACTGTAAAAGTACCTGATTCCCAATTCTCAAACACAAAAGCGCACAGAGCTTGAAAGCTGAGCTGACTAATAAAGTTTGCATATCCCTAAGAACAAGAGCACACAATGAAGAAGAAAAGGAATGGCAAGATTAAACAAAAACAGTAAGCTTGGATGGGAAATAATAAAAATTTAAAGAGGCAAGAACTTAGATACCCCTCTACCCCCCCCATACTCCTGTTCATTTACATTTCAGCAAGTCCTAAGAAGCCTCTGTTTTATCTCCTGACTGCCGCATCAAGGTATAATATACACTACAAAACTTAAATCACATTTTGGAGTTGGAATAAGGAGAGGTTGTGAGCAATTGTAACTTCTAGGTCACGGAACTTCAACTCAGGAGGAATCTAGAACAAGTGATAAGACTGACCCAGCAAACAACTCTGGCTTACTGTTTCACCTTGGGCCTCTATTGGTATTTAAAACACACATAAATGTGGGAAAAGCATTCAAAAAACCAAAAAATTTAGTTTACCATAGAACCATGAGCTGGATTTGTCTGCTGTAGAGCTTCAATGCATCTCTGATCAAAAACAATAGTAGCTCAGGACTAGACTGTCAGAGACTTTTTTCTTCACATATGGGACTAAAAGAAAACAAGGCCATCTTTGTCCCTCTGTTCTGCCTTGCTTATATTATGGCTGATTGCTGGAAAGGGTAGGGGCCACCTGCCCAGGACAAGCAAGTGGGCAAGAAGGAAAATTGGAAGAAGGAGTCCACATTAGTCCTTGCAGCCAGCTAAGCTGCAGGAACTTGAGCCTCTTCACTGCTCCTTTCTTGAGACTGACTGACACCACAGCATTGCCTCACGTTTTGAGAGGCCTGCCTAGTCAAAAGAGATACAGGAGTCTTAGAAGTTACCACCTCCTGAGAAGAAGCGTGAAGCTGTTGGACTGCACACTCTGAGTAGCTCGAGGCAGAAGGCAATAATAAAAACACTATCTCAAGACATCTACAAGGGCATTTTGAGGCAGGAATAAAAAACTACAGAATCATCCAATAGAGAGTTTGAAGGAGATGCAGAGATGAACTTTCTAAATTGGAAGAACTGACATGACATGATCTCTGCAGAGTTCCCTTAATGGTGTTTATTTCCATGGCAGAGTGGTTTCAGGGTTCTAGAGTCACAGGCTGCCCAGGTGCACACACAGAAGTGCTGGCAGACCCACAGCAAGCAACATCTGAGACAACATGTCCCTCCTAAGTGAGTCAAGTGGACTACACATGTCCTATCACTCTATCTGCAACTGCTATGAAAAGTATACCTGTAAATGGCATGGGAATAAAATTTGTTTTATTTAATCTTAAATTAAAATTGACTTTCTTTCACCTCACTTTCATAGACTGGAACAGTAATGGATTATGGGAACAAACTATATTAGCAGGGTAACACTTTCAAAAGACCTTCAAAGCTGCATTTAAAGTGTGAACAAAATGGAAACAACGAAGCTGAAGCAAAGATATATTCAGTGGTATTATTTGTAAAAAACTGTTACACTGCAAATCCACTACCAGTGATTCTTTTTTAAAAATCACACATGTAATACACAACCCTTTAAGAAGCAATGACACAGAACTAGCATAGCTAGTTAAGCATACAGGGTAACCAAAATATCAGACAGAAGAAAACAGGGAAACAACTGATGCACCTACTTCCTTCAGAGCTTTTGAGAGCAGCTCCCCCAAGCAGTAGACAGGCTATACTTACAGCTCTCTAGCAATTATGTATGTACAGACATGACATCCCAGTGGGAGTGGCAGAATATATGTTATCACCTACCAGTTTACACCTTGCTGAGAAAAGCATCTGAGCTTTACAAATAGCAGACACAAATTAAGCTGAGTTAAAACTTGCAGCAACTGTGTAGGCTCTAGATAGACTGCCAAAAACACATTTCATTAAGAAATTCACATTACCTATAACAACTTTTGCAGACTCTAATTGTCTTTCTGAAACAATGGGAAAGACAATGGGAATATTCCATTAACAGAGGCAACAAAGGACCTGCTCTCTTAGTGCAACAACAGACATTTTCCTTTTTGTGAAAGAATCTTCTATGCTATGAAAATAAGTGGGCCAGGCCTATCTCAACTGATTTTGCCAACACACACATGTACCCTTGTTCATCTTTTGTTGGAAGGAGAAGAAATGGGTAAAATTTTGAGACTGCCACAGCCTAGACTGGGTCTTCTCTTACCCTTATAGCTCAAGTTATGCCATCACAGATGACAGGAACCGGGACTCGGCAGTTTTGTCTTTACACCAGCATAATGCTGCTTTGATTTACTGTAAATCCCACAAGGAGAAGGATGTTACAGTGCGTGGTTTACCCACAGAGGACGTATTCTCTGTTAGGTTATATAAGGCAGCACTGCAAAAGGTCAAACAGAACCTTCCTCAGAAATCTGGTTCACTTAATTCATTGTCTGCAAATACATCAAGAAAAACTGGCTTTCTCTCTAATATTTTGGAAAGCTTTGTGCCTTTGAAATGTTAGAGCTACCTAATTTCAGCCTCTCAGATTCTGTTGACTCCCCTATATATAATGGAAGATAAAAAAAAGCATTTCATTTTCAATTAGATACCTTTTCTATCACAACCATGCTAACCTGATCTAAATGAGAGAGAATTCTAAGAACAACTTAAGCATTGAGAAGTCCATAGAGCTTAGAAACTGGTGAAGCATCATTATTATACATCTTCCAAATGAAAATATTTCTGGTCAAGGACCAAAATGATCCCTTAAAAAAAAATCCCAGCTGTATCATTCCAACAGGTTCTCTTGAATTACAAGGTTCTGCCATATGCAGTTCCTGCAGGACTTATGGACCTTTGTCTAGCTAGATAAACAGCTGTGTCATTACCCAGTGACGTGCACGTGCCCACAACGTCACTGTTCTCCAGGAGAGTTACCTCTGCTGAATTTTATTCACCTTTGTCCTGTGGAAATATAACAGAACACATTCATCTTGACTGCCACTCCGATGGCCTCAGTGTAATTCTAGGAGGAATGTGTTTAGCCCAGTATTCATGATACACATCTCACATCTCTAGCAAGAGGGCAGTGCACAGAGTGAGGAGGGAGATAAGGAACAATACCTGACTCAGCTCAGTAGCCATAAGGCCATGGCCTTTTAACTAATTAGCATGATTTCAAAAATAATTGGCCTTCTTGACTACACCACAGTGCATCAAATGAAGTTGAGTACTAAGAAAGTGGCACAGTAAACTCATTACTGTTTACTCATTCACCACCAAATTGTTAAAAGAGGTCATTTAAAAAGTCAAGAGTGAGACTACACTACATGAGAACTTTAACCTGAACATATAAAAATAGGCAGCACCTAATTATGAATCCAGAATTAATAGGGAGATGGTACAGAACAAAAAGATAAGTACAGTACAGTCAGAGAGAAGTAATTAACTAAAACAATCATATATTTTGGAACGAGTCAGCCTTACATTTCCAGCCATTGTAGAGCACTGCACAACAATTTTATAGCATATCTTGCCAGCCATTCACCACAATGATACCCGAATCTATTCACTATTTTAATCCTCTGCAATTTAGGTAGAGATAAAAATGCTAACTGCCCTGTCTTGTCACGTTTTGAGGCACCCTACTTCAGTGCAGTATGAACTCGCAGCCCTGGTCTCCTGACCTGAGTCTTTAGGCTCCCACCATAGCTCCCAACAGCCCTTGATAAAACCTCAGTCATCAACTTTTGGTTTACAAATGAGCTCTTTAGGAGACTTGTGGTAGAAGTAAACACCTCATGCTTGCCCCAGTTTTTAAACTAAAAAATAATAAATCTTTAGAAAAAGTAGTTGTCTGAAAGTGACTCTCTATCCTACATTGCTTTTCCCTAGGAAAATCCACAAGCCCAACTTCCATTTAGAAAACAAGTTATAAATCTCTTGCCCTTTTATAACTTTCCGCTGCTCTTTACTGGGAGTGTCCTTAATAAGGCACTCTCCAGTGAAAGCGGGATCTGCCTCTGGTGAATAGGAGCCAGCTGTTTTCCCAGGTGGTTTGTGTTTGAATAGATAGCCATTCCTATTGAAAGCTTTTTCAGTGCTAGATTCACACCCATCCTATCTGCCTGGTCTTCACTCTGACTTGAAGACAGAAAGGATAATGCCTATGTGCTCAAAAAGAGTTTGCAGCTTACTAAAGGCACACACATCTAGTAGGAAACAAATTTAAAGTAACACTATAACAAACAAAACAAATCTTGCTCGATCTCTGTCCTTGGTTCATAGTCTTCTCTGTAAAAAAACTATGCCTTGGGGAAACAAGGAGGGAAGGAAGAATCATGTAAGCAAACTCTCCCACATCACCACCACCACCTGAAAAGGTTATCTTTACCCCTCATGAGCTCCTTGTTCCAGCTGTCAGGAGTTACTAACTGCCTTCAACATTCCAGCAAAGGAGGGACATGTTTGCCATTAACCATCACGTTGGAATTTCCCATTCTACAAACAAAGTTGCACTTTGCATCTGACTACATAGAATATTTAATCAAACTCCCACAAGGAACCAAGTACAGATCAAGAAACTCCTGGCAAGCTTCAGTGGGGAAAAGAAGTTTTGTGAAAACACTAATTTCCCAGACAGTCACTGGTGGTAAACTCAGCTTTACAGCATCTGCAGCACAACATGCAGACGTCTGTGACTGGAGGAGCCAGCTCTCCATTTCCTAAACCACACATTCAATTTAGATTTAATAAGACAGTAATTGCACATTAAGTACTCATTGATTACCTAAAATATATTTATTAAGAAATAACAGCTACGTAATGCATCTCTTAGATACTCACACATCTATTACAAAGCTGTTACACAGCAATAAAGGTTTATCTAAAAAATTAGCATTTGGCTAACATAAAACACACAACCTATTAAGTCCAAGAGAAAGACATGTTGAGACAATTAAAGCTGCTGTCTACTTGCCTCAATTCTCCCTATGTCTGAAGTTGCAGCACCAAACCTTTGAATAGCAATCTTTTCCTTGAAAAGTTTCAAGAAATTTTCAAGAGGAAATCTCTAGCCTTTTGAGAAATCCTCCTTAGAGCCTCATTTTCTGGGTGAGAGAACATCACCCTTCACAGCACTGGCTCTGGGACAGAGAGGAGGGCTCTTTCTCCCATACGCCATCCTTCAGTGCAGACAGGTCCCAGGACACTGCTTTCCACAGGGTCTCAGAATGGTAACTGTGGGTGGAAGAGGAATTTGTGTATTGCATCCTTATTTCTGCATCCATAAGGAAGGTGCATGTCTCTGTGGAGCAGGTACACACCAATAAGGTAAGCAGCAAGGGAGGTGACATTCAATGAAGTAAAGGACATTGCAGGGATACATTTTATAGAACTAAAAATAACACTCCAGCCATATCTGACCTGGATCAAAGACAACAGACTTCTGACAAAGGGTTGGCAGGAGTCTGGTGAAAGACACCAAAACAAGCACCAAAAAAAAGGAAGAGACTGAAAATGGAGAGTGTGGGCCTTAGTGACAAGAGAGCTACACAAACATGGTATTGAACGAACACATACAAAATGGAAGTTTCACTCTGAACATTTCCTTTAAGCCCAGAGAATTGCTTTTTAGATACAAAAGAGCTACTGGAACAAAATGAGGTACATTCTGTCCAGTGGGCACTCCCTGGAATCAGATCTGAAGCACCTATGTAGGGCAGCATAATGAAACTTTATTTCTGCTGCTCACAATTCATCAATTTTCTGGGTAAGTCCAAAACTCCTACAGACTCACTGGCCTCCTGCTGCAGCAATTAACTCACGTTTCCTATTAAGTTATTAATTAATTTTAAAAAGCCCTTGTTATTGAGCAATGCATATACATAATTAACATCAGAAGATGCTTTTATTGCATTATTGGTTATTAAAACACAAACTCAGAAAAAGGAAATTGGCAAGAATGAAGCAAAAAACCCAGAGATGGGTCTGGAACATAGGCATACTCAGTCATGGAAATTCTGTTTGAAGCTTCACTGTCTGTTTTATTATGGATTCCATAGGCAGCTTCTAATTTAGTGCAGCTGTTAACACTCCTGCTACATCAAAAATTCCCTCTGCAGAACTTTGTAGAGGTTTTTGTGTGAGACAAGAACCAGTCCTTTCCAATTTCACAGTTTCCTAATTATGGTATTGCAGTTCTCATTTGTACTGTAAACCTGCTCAGATTAAAAAATCAGTAGTAATTTACAGTTGTTGGTAACACTGCTTTTAGCAGCTGCTGCATTTCTGCAGTGGTACATAAAAGGTGAGCAATAGCTGGTCACTAACCAGCTTAGCAAATCGTGTCTAAGTACATTGCTGTGAAATGTGTATTACAGCACCTTCTGTGACAAACCACCGTGTAAAAGCTTTGATCTTCAATTGCTATTCAAAGCCTTAATACTCATTTCTTTTAACTACATACTTTAAGAAAATTAATATAAACAAATACCTCAATTACCAATAAATGAAGGATAAAAACCCACAAGAAGGATTAACCCGCTAATTGAACATTTAATGCTTTAAATATTAAACTAAGTCTAAATGACTAATTAAAAGGCTGTCATTGTTAAAACATGTTGGATAAACAAGACAGATTTGGTTTTCTTCTCATATGTTTACAGTAGCCACCTTTCTTTCCAATGATATACACAGAAGTATTTCCCTTTAACATATTGAGTTTATTGTAGACAACACAATTCATACCTTTTTCCAGTAATAGTGGTTCAGGGCCCCTCTGAAGCATTTGTTCTGCAAAGTGACATATTGTGACAGATACAATGATAACAGGGAAATATGGGAAATCTGACAGAAATATTTTACTCCTCATTTCCACTAATGAGAATAAAAACAATGAGAGACACCTATCAAAAAATTGCAGTAAGCAATTTATTTGGCTGAAACACAAGCAGTGCTTTTTCTTTCCTTACTCGCCTTTCTCTTACTTTGCTTAGAGCAGGCTTTTCATTTTTTTCTTCATTTTGCTTTATATTGTCAACTGGAGAACAGAGTTCCTGAGGAGACAAACAGGGGGTAAAGAAGACAAATCTGTCTCCTTTGTGTGAGAGCTGTAGGCCAGAGTTATCAACTCCTTTGCTATTCAAGACAGATTTGCATATCCAAGGCCACCCGAGGCAGAGAAGGCATTTGGAGTCTGATTTTTTTTTCCACAGGAACACATCAGGGAGCTAAGAAAAACAAGGAAACTCCAAAAAAATACCAAAGTAACTACTAAAAACACCCCCAACCAAACCAAAACTTTGTGGAGGAAAAAACCCTTCCGTTTAAGAATTTATTTCTTGAAAAAAAGACATGTCATACATAATTTCAAAATATCATTTTTAAAGAGACTTCACGGACAGCAACTTGGCACAAGAACTGCAGATTGGCATCCACGCTGCTTCTGTCTATACCTTAATGCAACACTACTTCTCTGGATTCAGGAATCAAGGGTAATGGAGTAGCCAGTCCACAAAACAGCTCAGTCACTTTCCCAGCAGCCTTGTACCAAACACATGGACGTAAAGCCACTGTGGTGGGTACATTGTGCATCAACTCTACCATTTATAGCTGTTCTTTGGTAATATTGCAGAAATACCACTGATGTAGGGTAAGATTCCAGTACAGTTGATCACTAATCACAGTACTTATCTTCCTAGAGATATAAAACTGGAATTAATGGATCGCACAATATCAATGCGGTGCTTGCAGAAAATACTTTCAGAACCGTTCTCAGGAAAATCACAATTAATAGAAATATATTTAAGTTAAGGTTAAATTTATGACTATCTCATACATACTAAGAATACCTTTATTAACTAACAAGAACTAGCAGTTAATTAAATGCTAATCTCTTCTGCTGTCATACTATCTGTTTTCACACCCACACTTGCTTTAGTCCAGTACAGATGTGCTTTTGGACTTCATTTTGCCATACTTGCTGCAAAATCATCTTTTAGTGCAAAAAGCTGTCACCTATAATGGCATAGGAGAACTCTGGCCAATCAAGGTGCTATTAAATCTGAATAAAGACAGCAGAATTTCATTCCACAATGCACAGCCCAAAGACCCTAAGGTCCCCATTCTCATCTACTGCCCACACTGAATCGCTCATAAAAACATCATCTTGGCTTCAGCAGATGATGTGTAGCTGGTTTTTGATGTAATAAATATTATAAACAACTGTCTTAGCTATACCTGAAACACTGCTCAACCACCCAAAGACAAACAAAATACATCTCATCATATATCATAAGATAGCATATAGCATCCTACTGAGCAATACTTAGTAAAAATACACAAAGACAAAATTTGGTTCAGCAATTTAAAATCAATGTTTTTAGTCTAATGCTTTTAACCTGTGATTTGTTTGGTTTAAAAATAATAGTTGGGGATGCAAAATTTTCATTAACATTTATCAGGAGCATGAGAAATTAAACACTTACTAGAAACCATTAGAGCTAGTCATATCCATATTGTACATTAGAGAATCCTTATCGCATTATTTATTAATTTATTTATGCATATTTTCCAAAGAAAATGAGGAATTTAAGTTCACTAAAGCAGAATCAGAATGTAATTTGTATTAAATTATCAAGTATGAAAACAGAGGTTATTATGGTGAAAACCAGGATCTGTTGAAGAACAAGGCTTGCACTGCAATTCAAAAGTCGGAACAGTAGAATCATGCGAGTCAACCCCCAAACCAGTTTGGTTTTTTGTTTTGGAGCTTTTGTGTGTGGGGTTTTTTTAAACCAAATATTTTTGTTTCCTTTTACATACATTTTGGATTACAGGGTTTTATAGAGTAGTAGGTGCACATTTTTCAAGTATTTCCGTATAACAGCTGTTCTGAAGGAGTGTATTGAATCTACCCCCAAAAGCCTCTTAAAATCACTGATCTTCACGGGACAGAAACTGAAGAAAAGGAAGAAAGCTGACACCAAATACTCAGAGATACACTGAAATACAAGTCATAGGTATGACTTCCATATTTTCTTATATGCCAAGAAAGATTAGTACTGCCACAAATATCGACATCAACACAGAGATGAGACTTTTGCTGTGTGAGACATTGGCAGGTAGCAAGTAAAGCATCAGAGCTGCCTTCTCTGACCTTTCCAAAAACCTGTTGCCACAAAAAGTTAAAGGCTGGCAGTTGTATACATGCAAGAGGATGAGAAACTGCAGCAGAAACAAGTATAAACTTGGATCAGCTCATGCTTTTCCTCACCTATTTATACACCACCACATTTCTTCTCATAATGTCCTTTCTCACATGGCACATGAACTATTAATGTAGTACTAAAATGAACCTGTTCTCTCTTAGAAGCTTCACAGAATTGGTGTGACAGAAGTGAGATTCCTCCCTCAGTGCCCAGACTGGATTCCTCTAATCAATTTTCTGTCTGCAGGATAGCAGTTGCTAGACGTGAAGAATGTGGCCTATAGCTCCTATAACTAATTGGTGGGCAAGGTAGAAAGGAAAATGTGATGGCACTACTTTGCAATCCTACAATCCATCAAGAGAAGCAAAACTAAAATTCATATAATTATCATAACTGGTTTTTAAACCTATGAAATTACTTCAAAGCAAGGAAAGGTCTAAGTTCTATTCTTACTCCATCAGTTTCATAAACATTATGACTTTCCAGGTATTAAAAGACTAATTTTCAATGGCAGAGAAGAACTATTCAGCAGGGAATCTTCAACAAGAATATGTAAGTCACTCGTCAGGCTCTTCTGGAGGAAAAGGAAAAGCAAAGAGCACATATATATGAAACACTTATTCCACAAATACTTAGCATTCATTTAAGATAAAGAATACATCACAGTGAAATTGTGCAAGTGCCACAAACCACACCCTTGAAAGTGCAATGTCACAAACCAGACAGTATTTAGGGACAATTTGTATCAGTTTCAAGCTCCCTCTAAATTAAAACCAACCAGTTTATAGGAGTAATGATGAGATCTCACTGGTTTGTTTCCATTTACTAGGGTTAACTTTCAGAACAGTTGATTCTGTAGCCCAGATGTTATCAATGTGTTGCCTCCTTTCCAGAAAATCTGAGCTAGAGAAGAAGCTGCAGAAAAGCACAGGTCCTGAAAGATTGTGTATGGCCACACCTGCCTTGGTTTGCTAAGGGTGTCACTTGGGGCTTTTCCAGCCAGTCCTTCAAGGACTAAAACAACAATTATTTCACCCTTCCTGGCCAGAGGCAACCTGCAGTGATTAAATCAATCAGTAGTTTAGCAGCTACAGGAAAATATACAAAATCATCAACCGTAAAGTTTAGCTCTGAAAATGGGACCACTGAGTCCATTGCAGTCAGTTATAAGATATACACTGAGAAACACTAATTCAGAGCCTTGATGAAACCAGAACTATCATTTCTGAATCACTGAAGGTCCTTTTGAAAAATTTCTGGAAAAGTACACTAACTGCACTAGCAGCAAAAGGACATACAAAGCAGGCAAGGTTAACTCTCATGACAACACTCTTTAAGGTTAATCTCAGTCAGTTCTTTATCCTAAGTTTTCAATACTGCAGAGATTTCTTTTGCTAGGATTGGTCAATTATCTTACACTTTTTAAATTCCAGCTCCTAAACTAAATACACTAAATACCACCCTTCTCAATGAAAGCAAGTCATGTAATTGACTGTTACCAAAAAATGAATATTTTTTCAGCTAATATAAACCAGTATGCTCTGGAGTCACATAGATTGACATCCATCCTGCATTTGGTATAACAATTTGTTTGCAATAATATTCCTTTATTTTTGGCAGGTGGTTTTAAAAACATAATCTCACCTATATCTATGAGCAAGAAGATGGGTACAAAACTGGCATGAAAGGTGAAGGTTCTGAAATTGAGTCCAAAATTATCTTGTTTGAGAATTGGTGAAGTGGTAGCATTTTCACTTCCATATGCCCCTTTAGCTTATAAAAATGCAGGAACTTCCTTGCTATTTAATTCAGCTTGAAAATATCATGAAAAGTGTTCTTTTTGAGCCAATGCAAATACAGAGTCTCACTATTTCTTCCCATCTCAAATAATTTTTATAATCATTTGCTCAACAACAGCTAAATGTAGAATTGGGAGAGCTTGAGGAGTATTTGAAGATATATGTAAAATTAAAGTCCTTCAGTTGTAATGTTATTTCAAATATTCAAACATTCAAAGACAGTAACATAGCACCAGAAAATTAACTTCCTTAAAATTCATGTCTTTTCTAAGCTCAAATGGATTAGCAGCAGATTTGAGGTAATTAATTATAATTACAAGTTTCCTAGGGAAACATGGTATAATAGACTCATTAACTGAAACGTTACATTTGTCTGTGTTTGATTCTCAGATTATTTTAACACAGTGCAACATTAGTTAAAAGTTTTTTGGGCCAGACACCTTTACTTATGCTGAACAGTTGCTCCCTCCATCAATAGCCCCAACTGACTTCTAAGAAAATCCACTTATGCCCTTAATTAGATATTTTCAGCCTACGAAGGTAAAATTCATTCCTTCTCAGTCAAATTCCGTGGTGTCTATTGAACAGGAGTCAGTGGGAGTTTTTCTCTGGGAAGGACCATTGAATCTGGCCTCACAGTTACTTCCTGATACTCTCTTCACTCCTGACAAAAGAGAAACCACCTAACCAAATGTCTAACTAAATAGCACATGCACGGTTTTGAAGTAGTCTTCATAAAGGGCTCAATTATAGTTTTAATTTTTTGGCTATCTCCTGTTTGATGCTATTGCTAAGCAAGGAGTATTTTACATTCTCATTTCATTAGGAAGACATAAAGGCCATTGAACTCCTTATGAAGTGAACACACAGAAAAGTCACCGCAGTCATTAATACATCCAATACACAGAGAATTCCACACAGCTATTAATAAAACTCCTCATACCAATCATAGCACTCACAGTCTAGACAAAGCCAGAAACACGAAAGCTGCCTCGGTGCATGCAAAAGATCCCCTCCTTTGATACCCTTGTACCATTGTCCTCAGTTTGAAAGTCAGGGGAAACTGATGATGTACTTGTCAAAGAAAGTAGCTGCAAAAATGAAGAACTGGCTAATTAAAACAGGAAGGACTATTTATTTTATGGACTTATGTGCTCTCAGGAAGTTCTGACGCACAGAAGAGAAATTAAACAACTATTCATTTTGTCTCTGTGCTTTGAGAACCATGCCCAGTAAGATTACAGATAGGAGAGTGATAGGTCCAGCAGGGATTTCTACCAATTAAGCTTCTACACTCTGGGGGTGTAGAGGTGTTTTGTGAGCCATGAGTTATTTTTGCACATTTCATGGGCTGCAGTGTCTGGCCACAAAAGGGCTACATTAAGAGCAATATTACAGGCTTTACTCAGAGCTATCACATATTCCTGCAAGTCCAGACCTCTAAGAAGATTTCAGTGAGAGAACTGAGAATGCTTAGTTCCCTAATACTATCAAAAGGATGATAGTCATGCTTTTACTTACCCAACCTTTACATTCCTGCAATCAAGAAGGAAAAGTGAGAGACTGCAAGGTTTAATTAACAACACATACAGCTAGATTATGCCTGGTTTTGTTCCATACTTACTCTTTTCTTCTATATGTCACCTAGCACCCCGAGAAGCTACAACTCACAGTCTGTTAATATTCATGGCTAAACCAGAGCTTTCACATTACCACTTTTCTTTTTTTTTTTTGTGAAAGACAATTTATATCTGTTTTACAGGAAATAACTGTAGTATTTTGGATATTTCTACCATATTTTTTAGGAGACATCAATTTAAGAAACAATGAAGTGAACTAGTTTTGGGTCTCTTTCACAGTTATGAATATCCTACTTTGTAGACTGACAATTCAAAGAGCACACACACAGGATTCAATAAAGCTAGTTTTGCTTTGATAGTTCTACAAGTCACCAGACCACAGCAAAAGTATCAATGTATGTATCCACTGACAGTAGGATATGTAAGTGCAGCACCTATCTTGAATATTCCAGTTTATCTTTAGAGGACTAGGATCAGAAGGTAATCCATGTACTATACCTTACCTTTCCCCCTGTACAGAGCAAAGACCTGTGTTTCGCATAGTAACATTTTGGCTGAAGTTTTAAGCATATTTTGAAGCTGAGATGCTATAGCAAAAAGGTAATCTTCATGCTAACGTAAAAGCACAGTGTTTTAAGTAGGTACTGACATGATTTGTTAAAACCTGGTGTTACAGGCAATACAGTGTTACTGGCATACTGAGTCAAAATGGGAAAGACTAATGAAAAAAGCAAAGCTGCTTTGATGCAAAACTATACAAGATGAGAATACACTCTATCTAGAGATCAATGAAAGCAAAAATTTACTGAAGATCATAAGACAGATTCAGACAGTTGCCTGATTTCAGATTTCTCTGAAGAAAACAGATATGGAATGAGACTGAAATGGAAAAAAAAGAAATTTTTTAAAATCACAAAAGACAATTTCAAAATCCATGAAAGAATTTAAGAACAAAACTGTGATTTTAACCATTCATGCGTATTACCCATAATTTCCCCTTCTCAGAAGGGCTTTCAAATAAGAAACAGGGGGAAAAAAGATAATTTAACAGAATGTGTCTAAAATGTTCATTTTTCACAAAATTTTCTACTTTTATTTTACCCTTTTTTTAATGCTAACTGAAATCTTAAACGTAATTTAGTTGTTCTACTCAGCCCCAGAAAGGGTTTCTGGTAAAAATAAGCCAGGACTGATCATTTCCTGTTTTCACTTATTTCACACAGGCTACAGAAACATAGGCACACCTCGGTTTGCTTTCCTAAGGCCAGGAGAGGAACCTGCAGATCTGCTGGGATTCATGTTTGGCCTACTGCCTGAAGAAAAAGCCTTCTTCAGTCAGTCTCAGCACAGAGCTGTTTTACTAAGTTGATACATAAAACTAGGCTTTCCTCCAGTTAAACAACAATAATTTGTTTTAGTTTGATAGGTCTTTCTAAATAATGGTGTCATCAGTAAACATCTGGCTTCTGCCTAGCAGATTAAGCCTCCAATGAGGAAAGTGTGTTTATAATTCTAATTTGAAACACAGCACATTAATATGCTGATTCTCATAATGTTTGCCTTAACCTGTTTGGAGAAATTATGACTACAAATATCTTGTACACAACACCTCTAAACTACCAGCTTGTACAAACAACACAAGAGCCGATGCAGTCTCATACAGATGATTAGAACCACTTCAGAGGCAATCATGATTAGCGCTTTGGCTTGAAGCCATATTTTACACATAAACAAAGCATCTGTTTCTGAGTTCCTGTCCCAGGCTAATAGACCCACCTCCACTATTACTAATAAGCTCATTCAAGAGAGCCAGATGGCCTATCTGAAACAGCCCCGGCTTCTTCCTGAGCTAGGCAAACCAGAGCCATGGAACCAGAGTTGGCTCTAAACTGTATTTCCTTGGGCTCTAGGAGCCAGTAAAACAACACATAAACTGGCTCCACAAAAGAAGAATACAAATGCTGGTACCATCCATTATTTAGAATTGGTGTGAGGCCAACATCTGCCCCTCCAGAAGACCCTTTCATGTAGGTACAAGGAAGGAAGATGAAAAGTACCGTACACTTCTGCAGCAGTCGGTGTGTTGCAATGCACACTGTCACCATCCCTTGCGGGGATTTTTTGCAGACTTTGCAAATCCCTGCCTGCAGCCAGGCACTACTGCTCAGCTGTCCTTGCTGCACATTGTATGTACTTGACAATTGGCTGGTTTTACATATTTAATAAAAGTGTCATATTTAATTAGCAGAACTGGCCTATAAAAAGGATCTTGTGCTCCTTAGCAGGAACTGAAAGTGTTGAGATGCAAACAGAGCAGCACTTGGCTGGTCCACTTCTAAGAGCTCTTTTTTTTTCCTGTGATCCAAGTCCCCATTTAACCAGTTCAGTTTCTAGGCAGATTAGAGTAGAAATGCTCCACAAGACAAGGAGTTAATGCTTCTGGAAAACCCATAATTGACCTGGCCTAGGAAGACTCTTTATATTTTGTTTCAAGGCAAACAGACAGGTGAGAGCTAGTGACAAGGAGAGATGGCTATTTAGGTCACCTGCCCCAGGAAACCACACATATAAAGAGAACTTCATTTCCCCCCTTCCATTATGATGCACAGGGTGCTTTATTCCACTGTGCTGACAACTGAATTTCAGCAGTGTATGTCTGCATGAACTATCAAAGACAATTCAGTACACCAGGAGCAAATGAACTTCACTCTAAGAGCAGTAGCAGGTCACATCACCCCTGCAAAAGTAAGGAAGTTTTGCAGAGAAAAAGTACTTTCTGAACAGCACGACCACAATGAGCATGCTTCTTGTCTGCTGCTATCCTGAAGCTACAGACAAAAAATCCTTTACTTCTGTCTCACGGGGATACCAGCAGAGTTGCAAAGATATAAACCTCCCCAAACGCAGCTATCCTCCCCCTCCCCTTACCATCAGAGATAGAAAAATGAACCACTCTGTGAGGGGAAAAAACCCTCATGGAAATGTGCTGAAACAATTGAGGCCTGTCACTCCTCTTCATTAAAGGCAGGTTCCATGGTAGTTACTGAAGCTCTGTGCGATCTCTTGGGATAAAATTCAGAATAAAAAATGTGTAAAGTATTGTTCTTCGTATCTTTTCCCCAAACTGCCAGACTTGTGAGCTATGCAGACAGGGCATTCCTTGATTTTAAAAGAAAGCCCTGGAGTGGTCACATTTCAGCACCCAGGTCAGGTGTGACCCTGACTCTGTGCCACACCAGCAGCTGAGAACTCAGCATGACTTTCCTCCAGAGCACAAAGGATTTAGTCAAAGGTGTAACAACAATTGTTCTTCTACTGCTAGGATTTCAGCTGTTTTTCCTTGAAGCGATTATTTCAGTGCAGGTAAGCAGGAGTATGAGACCTGAATATAAAAAAATCTCTTTCTGCATATCTAGAAATGTAAGAATGCTCTATCTTATGCATATGGAAAGAATGCCATATGTTCCAGGTTTTCTGTCTTCATGTTTTGAATTGTACAACATCAGTCATTTTGTAGGGGGGTAAAAGAGTTTATGTTTTTCCCACTGGGGAGTAGAAAGGAGGAGCTAAGTAGAAAAAGGAAGAGGGAAAAAGTGATCAGAAGCAAAACCAAACTCCTTGTTTCAAGAGGAAAAGCAGGTACATGGTTCTTGTAAGCTTCATATAATTGACAAAATGCATAGCACTGATACCAAGCACTGTCTACACAAGGCATTACTGAGACTACCATTCTCTTGCAGGCTTTACCAAATTATTTAGAATAAATCTTTGGGATTAATTCTATCCTCTGAGAAATTTGGTTTAGCAGGATAATTGGGAATGAAGTCTTAATCCAAGAAAAAACATCATGTCCAGAGCAGCCCCTTCCGAAAGACACAAATGGAATTACCAAAGTTTTTACAGTAACTCACATCTGCAAGACAACCTCAGTCTACTACTTATGGGGGAAAAGGAAAAAAAAGCCCTTTGTAATCTTGATAGACTATGACATTCTCTGTATCACTGCTGGACAGTTTCACTGTGACAAAGAGGCTTCCCTCCTCTGTCACAGCACCCTGCTCTACCAAAGAGAATTTCCTCATGGTGCCACTCAGTCTTTGCTTCCTTTAACACTGTTCATGAGGTCTTATCAATTTTATCACAGCATACAGGTTTTCAAGCTAATGTAAAATCTCAATGTGTTGCCATTTTTCAGGGAAGCCTTCAAATGCTATTTCCTCTACTAATCTGTTTGAATAAGAGCATACCAGACATATCGTGAAGCAGTGTGAAACATACACTATTACCCCTTTAAAGCTGAAGACTTGAGATCTCTTTGCTTATTACTCCCCACCAAATGGTAATGCACAATTTATTTAATGTCTACTTTGTGTGTGCTGAATTAGCTCACAAGGCTGCTGAGGGTCCCTTGTGAGCAAGTGCTCCATTTGCACATGTCAAGCATCCTGGTCTATTTAGTCCTATCCCAACTGCTTAATGTCTGAAACAGAAGCATCCACTACATTCTGCTTGATCTAAACAGATAATTTAATACCCTTGGACAAAAGGGACCTGGTGTTTTGGTAAGCTCCCATGGGCCTAACTATCACAAAGAAGAGATTGTTGAATACACACACACACACACACACACACACACACACACACAAAAAGAGAGATAGGAGGCAGGCAGTCTGATCTTTATGACCCACTGATTATTCCATCTGTAGTAGAAGCATAAATCTAACTCCTGACCTAACAAAATACTATTTTACTTCCCTTTACTCTATATTTTATCTTTTATAGCCAATAAAACATTAAACATTACAAAAGGTTATGTTCTCACCAATATTTTCACTAAATGACAATAAATTCCTAGTTGAGCCAAGCAGAGGTTTCAGCAGCAGCTATCCTGACAGTCACTGGACACTCTTCCTGAAATTCCCTCTGAATACACAAGCATCAGTAATACCAGGAAAGCCCATCTGGAAAATCTGACACTGAATTTGAATCAGCCTAATGATCCTCTTAATGATTTAATGGCAAATCTATACACTAATACGAAGCTGAGCTCTTTTCCAATGATCTGGTGTAGTATTTGCTATGGGAAATAAAATTCCTTTCTTCACCTTGCCTTTCTTAACATCCCCAAACATCAAAATCATTATCAGCCTTCTTAACTGATCTCCCTGAGCTTTAGATCAAGGCTCTAGACTTGTTCTTATTTTTATTCAGCGAGTTAAGAGGAGTAATTTAAAAGAATTGTAGGGAAAAAAAAAGAAAAAAGAAGAGAAAGGAAGGTGTTTCAGAAGGATCGGGAAGGGAGCAAGACTACACCTTTAATCTGCTCTCAAAGCTAAGTATTCCAACTACCTGGACAATATGTGTAAGAAAAACTGGTAGATTAGAAAACAATACACATTTTATGGTCCATTGATTTGGGAGAGAACAGCAGAGCACGCAGTCATTTTGAAACAGATACAGGAAAAACCCCCCAGAACCAGCGATGACAGCAGACTCCTGAAAGACTGAAGACTGGACAAGGAACACTGGCATGACAGACAGGACAGTTCTCCTATCACAACACAAGCTTTCCCCAAATACTGCAGTCTAACAGGTTCACTCACACCCCAGCTGCTCCATTTATTCCATGAAGCGTTGTGTACTGAGCTGTGCATTCTCATCTTGGCTGCCTGGTCCCAAGTTTCCAGATTCACTGCTGCCCTAGTGCAACATAAGACCAAGACCTGCAGCTCGGACAGCTGTGAAAGTTCTTGTCCACCTGGGAAAATAACTTGGATACATAGGCTGCGAAAATTGGATCAAAGCTTCAAAATATATTTCCCAGGCAGCATTTGAGCTGAAACATAATCATTAATGTTAATCAGTCCTGAAGAACTGAACTTGGGAACAGAAAACACTTAATGAAAACAGCTCATCAATGCTGTAATAGGTTTGCTGTATCAGAAATTACTTTAAAATATACTTTTTTGTTTGTTTGTTTAAAGAGAAGAAATTAATCTCTAATTTAAAAGGGAAACTGAGATAAACTAAATGAATTGGACAATGTCATACTATAGACGAAGAACAAAAAGGAAACTGCAATCAGATAGTTCTGTCCCTCACAGAAAAAGTGTTTCTTTTTTAATTCTATCAGTGAGTCCAAAATGCTGCCAGACTAATTAAGCAGAGAACAGTATACCTTGGTAAGCAGAGAACAGTATACCTTGGTAAGACTGTTTTAAAACATACACTCATGCCTATGTTGCGAAAATGTAGACAATGTTAACTAGCACCTTGTTGGGGTGAGGACAGTTATATTTATAAAACACATAAACTTCATTAATATACTCTATTAATACGTATACTGTATTAATCTGGAATTGAGATCATTTTCACACCCCATTTAATGTCTATTTATAGTTGGTGAAATCTTCTTTCAGTTCTGATTTTTTCTACAACAGTGAGATTTTCTGATGGCATAAGAATATGTGATGACAAAGATTAATCTAAGAGACAAAGAAAATCTGGGATGAAAAAGCCAGGGTTTCTGCAAACCCAGTATCTGCCCTGTCTAAGAGAAACTCTGAAGAAGGACTGTGGAGCACTGCCCTGGCTGAAGGGCCCTTCAGAACCTGATAAATGCCTGATGTTAGGAGGCAGTCATACAACATGAGACACACACTGAAAGGCATTTAGCCACCTAATTCCCATTGCTAAAAATGACAGGTCTAGACCTTCAAAGACATTGGAGTGCCTAATGCTCTCTGCTGAAGACTGAAGGACCAGACCAGAATTTACAGATAACTCAAGACTCCGGTCGAGCACTCTGCTCACTCAGAGAGCTCAGGGAGGCTCCCACGGCTTAATGGGCACATCACACTGGGATCGCAGCATTACTTTCCCATCTCAGGGGTTTCGTTTGATAAATTGCACACAACATTCCCTTCTTTTCTTCCCAATATTTAATCAGAGGGGATCAATCTGTGTATGTGAACTATCTGCTATTTACTCAACTTCCTCTCCTTCTAAAATACGGTTCTTACACACAGCCTAGAGTGGCATCTCTGCAGCCTTTCACCCAATGTCCAGGAGTTTTCTGAGCTGACTTACACTAATCCAAAATACGTGCCACACAATTTCTTAAAACAGAGAGAAAAGCAGATTGCAACTTTACTTCCTATGTTTTACTCCACTGAGTCTGAGCTCGACTCATGCACACACAGTCTAAATTTTTTTGCCAGTTCATCAGTTACTCTACTAAAGTTCATTATTTTCAGCCTTTTGCCTCCTATCCAGTTCCAATTCCTTGTTTTAAAATACTGTATTACCATCATCACCAATTACAAATAGAGCAGTTTATTTCTGAAAAAATTGCACTTCTAGTTTCTCTCCACAATCCTGTCTCCTTGTCCATGGCAAGAACTGGTGGAGGGAGGAAATAACTGAAAAAGTCAAATCTCACCTTATTAGTTTTTTATTTTCTTCTACATGCCACCCCCAAACTAATACAGCTCGTATCCAGGCAGGTTTTGAAGCCACAGGCTATCTAACCCTGTTTTCTCAAAGTAAAGTAAAATAGACCAAGACAGAAGAAGAACAGAACAGAGAGGAAAATTGTCCCATCTACCCACATGAAACACATAGAGTGTGAGAGCTGAAAGCAACCAGAAGATAAAATGCAGTTAGTTCAGTAAGACTTTCTCTAATTTAAAAAAAACCCAAACCAAACAAAAAACCCAAAAAACCCACCAACCAAAAAAACCCCCCAAAACCAGGCAAAAAAGTCTGCCGCTGTCCCAGATGTAATTATAACTCACATCAGCCTCTTCTCACCTTGATTCACCCCAAAGATTTACTAAATAAGATCCTTTAATTTAATGTGTTTAAAACCAAATTATTAAAACCTTGAAGTGCTGAGTACATTCGCAATACGCAAATTTCCAAGAGACCAGGAAAAAATCCTCCAGTAACCCATTATTTGCAATAATAGCACTAAGATGCAGTCACAGTCCAGAACCACTACGCAGTACAGTCTGTTTCCTTCTTGCAGGGAAAAATCTTCCTACAATGAAGAAGACAATTCAGAACTAGGAGTCCATAGTAAAGCCTTAAACACACATAAAGAGCTCCTAATACCCTTTTTTTTTTTTCCCAGTGTGGAGAAAAAAATTGAACTGGGAAAGAATTTAAATCCCCTGTTATTAATGTATTTATTGTACAATGCCAACTGTTGCTTTATTCATGTACATCATGAATGTATTTATTCAATGTGTTTTATTCAATGCACATCATTGTTCATATATTTGTAACAAGTTAATTGGCATACCTTCTCACAAACAAAACATAATTCACTACATATTCACAGAAAGCCTATAAAGCAATAGTAATTTAATATATTTTTACAAAATATTAACAAAAATATTTTGCCCAAAATACTTACCCATACTTAGTGACTCATAAATCTAAAATATTTTATTATTTGTTGCATTTATTTTAAAATCAAATAGTATTAAAGCTACTTTAAATAAACCTTTCTCTTTCATGGAACATAATTGCAAAATATTTAATAAGTTCAACATTTAATAAGAAGACTATTTTGAACCAGGTAATTCATCCTGATTTTTGCATGTAAATGATAAAATAGATTCAGTGAGCATTTTTTCAATCATAATAATATTAAAAGTAGATTTTCAGATAAATTCTGTGTACACTTAGAAATAGCCTTCATGAGCCTTAAAGCTTATTTTCACCTTACAAGTAAACCACTACCTGAAAATAAGTATGTATAAACCAGCCAGATACGGACATTTAGCAGAGAAGAGTATTGCCCAAATTTCCTAGCTATTCAAATCAGTGATCACAAGCTGTAGAATCTATGTTCCAATCAATCTTCTTAAATAGCTAGATACAGTGTTGGTTGGTTTGGGGTTTATTTCGTGTTCAGCATTAAACAGGATTTTAAACAAACCATACTAAGAAGAGGTTTAATAGGTATCTTCTTTTCTTGACATTAAAAAGGTATAAGCTGAACATAAACAGTCACCTCACATAAACAAACAAATTCTTTCTGTACTAAAATTTTTTAAATAGTGCCTGTTTTTAAGACATCAGTCAAAGCGAGAGGAAAGGATGGTTAACACATGTGAATAAATTGAAATATCTCCTTTAGAAAAGCTTTAATAGCACATATGTTTTATTATTTGTAAAGATAGTGAAAATGTGAAGAGTGTGCAATGCTAGCAATTAAATTTTGAAGTGCCAATATGAATATAGCAAAAGAGATGTGCAAGTATTTAATTTTCTACAGAGAAAATAACAATGTACCTGACTTAAATCAGGAAGCAGCTGACAATTTCAAGGTTAAAATAACTTCCTATTAAAGAAAAGGAAGAAAACTCTTTTACATTTGTTGTCGTTACTAATCCACTCTTTGAAAGGTTCTTTGTAGAAAATCTTTCAGTTTTGGAAATTCAAAGCATGATTAGAACATAAGAAATTGTTTAGTTTGCCTACACCTAAAGAGAGCAATTATAAAAATTGGTGAAGTATTTCAGAGAAGAGAGCAGGTTTCCGGATACAGGAAAAAGTACTGGAAGATGAAACTGAATTTCTGACACGAAGGCTTAGAGTCAGGGAATGTAAATGTTTGGAGAGAGCAGAGTTCATGTGTAGCGAGACAGATTCCAGTTCCCTGTTTTGTTTTGTTTGGCCGCGGGAACTCCTTGGCGCTTTCTCCGAGCTCCCTCTCGTGAGCAGTGGCTGGCAGTGCACCCAGAGCCTGCACTCGGAGCAGCCGCAGCTTTTCACCGAGTCTCTCGTTTCTCAGCGCGTCAGGCCCCACGCACCTCGCACATAGAAGCGTCTGCTTCCAAACCTGTAGTGCAAATACGGCTATCTTTCCCGCGAAGGGACAGCATATAAAAAGAAAGATACCCCACCCCAAAGCAAAACCCCAAATCTGCCTCTGTATGTGGTGGTTATGAAGAGCTCATCACTCCTCACTGTAGTGGGACAAAACGACACTCGAACAATCCTTAGAAACAGTCATAGCCGTGTTCAGAGAGCAAACATTACCCATTTTAGAAGTATAATGATGGACAACTTCTTAATATTAATGAAAAAGGTGTTTTAACAGCAAGGACTTAGAGCTTCCATCTTGCAAGGAACCTTTCGTTTTACCATGATGTAAATGTTGGCTTAAGTTTTGGCTGAACTACATTTTGACATAATTAAAGCATTCTACATCTGTTTCTCACTTGTAAAACATCTTGCATGATTTCTTATCAATGCACAGCACTAATAAAGTGCTTGTTATCGTAAGATGTTCAGATGCTTTGCAAATGGAAGTAGAAATTACAAAATTAAGGGGTTTTGCACCAAGGCACTAACAGGGCTTAGTACAAGCGAGACAGCTATTCCACATTTGCAAGCATTTAATGATGTTGTCTTACTCTGAATTAGACTGTTTAGACCTTGACTTAGATGAATTCTTCTGAAATATGAGGAAGGGAATGCTGAAAGGAAAAGTAAAGTCACCCTTATGCATTGGACAGGAAACCAACTTGCCATGTTAGAAACAACACTACTTTCTTAGTAAGTTTAAGTTGATGCTGGCCCAAAGGTGCAGTTCTTTATTCTCTATATTACAATGTGTTCAACCGTAGGTCTGGTAACAAACTAGTACACATCCAAGCAAATCCTATTATTGCTATTTGCTGTGTAACTTGGGATAATGAAACAGTGCCAGTGAAGTGTAAAACTTTTTGTTGTTGTCTGTGCTATTGAAATGGGAACATCAAAGAGCAAACACGGGAAACTGAGTCAAGACCTGACCTGGAAAAAAATGCAACTGGACCCTTTCTACACACGATCTTGGGACAAAGATCATGAGGAGCAAATTTTCAGGGTTTTTTTTCTTATTAAGGTAAATAGGTCTTAGATAGAGTAATGGTCTAAATTACTATGTCAGCAACTGAAAGTTTGTTCAGTTTTTTAAAAAATCATATATTCAATTTGTCAGGTGGAGATTTACTAGGAAAATATTACAACACTGTCAAATACCCTTCTTCAAGGCATTCCTGTATTTCAAAGTCTTGGAGACCTGATTTTTTTACCTTGCTTATTAACAAGCCTGCAACCAAAAGACAGGATCAACACCAGAGTTTGTAAATTTGTTCCTATCAGGAACATCAGTAAGCCAGTAATTTAAAAAAAAAAAAAAAATCAACAATGCCAATGAACAACTTGAATTTTTTGAAAGCTTCTATATCTCACAGGAGACTAATTTACTTTCTAGTCTACAATTATTAAAAATGGTCCTGGCCTTTGAAAACCTACTGGTTTATTTAACATGGTCTTGGCTCCTGAGGAAAGAAAGCCTGCAATTTTGAACATCCTGTAGCAGTGAGGCAGAGCATGCCAGCCATCAAATTCTAGTTGTTCATTCCACTGACTGGAAAAATGCTTGCCGTTTGATTTCTTTTATAGGGCCACATTTGAGCAAGCAACATTTATAGAGATGACTTACCTAATTAGATTCGAAGAGTGATTTGCTATCTCAGCAATAGTTTTTAAATGTACAGATCTAGACAGAGAGGCATTTTGTAAACAGGTGTGAATGACACTGCTCTATCAGGCATTAAATTGGAGCTGTTCCTGAAAAATTGTATCATTTGTGCAGTTAAGTTACCAATATTTTATCAACTGCAGTGTTTTTACACCAAATATGTTTTGTGGTCTACAGCCAATGATATTAAAGCAAAATCTCTCACCCTCATAATAGTGGCATGAAACAGCCACTGTGTGCTTCTCATATCTTTTCTGAAAGGCTCAAAATTATCTCTGAGGAGTACAGCAGCCTTCGAAATAGGGCTACAAACCAGATAATGACTGAGGGAAAACAGCTGATACTTGCTGACAGTTTTGCATTTCCAAAGGAGCAACAGCTGGGAAAAGAGGAAACCCTCTTACCTTCTGTCAGCTCTGTAATTTGCATTACACTTGTGCCGGGGATGTGATCGCCAGCCCCCGGAGAGCACCTGCACGGCCGCTCCCCTCAGCCTTCACCGCTCCCCCTCAGCGTGAGGGCAGCGCGCCCCGCGCCCAGCTGTGGGGTGAGCTTTGCCCTTCACACCTTTCCCCTGACACTCGGGTATGACTTTCATGCTGTAGCAGGGGAAAGCATCACGGTGAGACAAGAGCAGCGGATCCTACCGGCTCTCGACTGTGCTGGGCGGGGATGGTCGGCGGTGCCCTCGGCCAGCCCCGGCGCCTCCATGGGTCCCGGCCGCGGTGCCCTCAGCCAGCCCCGGCCCCGGGCCCTCACTGAAACCAGCAGCGCCCCGCGCCTCGTACCTCTCGAACGGGCCGGGCCCGACGCAGCCGGGCAGCGACCGCCAGCCCGGGCTCTGCGGCAGAAAACACAGACGGGCCGCTCTCGGTGCTTCTCAAACTCATTCGCCCTTGCACGCGGGCACAGAAAGTGTTCAAACGTTGAACAGGGATTCAAAAGTGTTTGCCCCTCACACGCAGGCAGAGAAAGGTGGGGTTCAGGTTTCAGTTACACTTACTCGGGGGAAAAATAATCACAGAATTGTTAGGGTTGGAAGGACCTCTGGAGATCATCCAGTCCAACCCCCCTGGCCAACCAGGGTCACCTGGAGCAGGTGACACAGGAACGGGACCAGGTGGGGTTTGAATGTCTCCACAGAGGGAGAATCCATGCTCTCCCTGGGCAGCTGTTCCAGTGCTCTGCACGTTCAATGCAGGGAAGTTCTTCCTCATGCTGAGGTCAACCTTCTTGTGTTTTAGTTTATGGCCATTGCTGCTCATCTTGTTGCTGGGCTCCACTGAAAAGAGTCTGACACTATCCTCTTGGCACCTGCCTTGAAGATATTTATAAGTATTAATGATGTGCCTCTCAGTCTTCTCCAGTCTAAACAGGCCCAGCTCCCTCTGTGTCTCCTCATCATCATTGTGGGTCTCTGCTGGACCCTCTCCTGTAGCTCCTCATCTTTCTTGTACTGAGGAGCCCAGAAATGGGCACATCTGTTGTAGCCTCACTAGGGCTGAGGGTAGGACCACCTCCCTCGACCAATGAAGAAAATGGTTTTGGATCTGCTGAGAAATCGAATCATTAAACAGATGAAGGGCATGAGGGAAGAACGTAGTTTCAGACACAAGTAGTGAACCCCAAGATGAATAAAACAACGCAGAAAACAGACAGTGAAGGCTGAATACTTATCAATTGCTCACACAGTTTGCAAATTAAGGTCTGAAAGACCCATATTCTTAAAGTAAAACATCAGTTTTATTTGTTTTATTAGAAATATCACACAGAGAGGCAGAGCCTTTCACAAGCACGTGTGAGCCTGTTTCTCTCTGCAAGGTTAGTTTCTCTGGCTAAACACTGTTAGGACCTTTGGCAGAGCCAAGCAGAGCTGCCAAGAGGGGCACGCACAGCGCAGGGGAGCAAACTGCAGCGGGGCTCTGGCAGGGAAAAGGCAAGCCAACGTTAGCTAGGAAATTTGTGTTTTTCTAGGATTACAGTAAAACGAAGAGCAAAAAAGGCATGTCTCTCGATTTGGGTTTCTTCCATCACAGTTTTCAGTCCTCTCCACCACACAGGTTCAGCAGTGCCCTCTGGTAATCCCCTTTTGTGTCTTGCTGTAAAGCAAGGGAAGAAATATACAAAATACATATGAGGAAACAATCACAAAATACGAAAGCATATGAATTATATCCTAAACCTGTGGGACAGTCTATTATTTACATTGAAGCCTTGTCAGCTTGGAGGAGACTATCTTGACCGGGCTTTACTTATGTGTGAACTGAAATGATTTAATCATTCTTGCAATACAAATGCAAGACCAAGAAGGGAGAGAAATTTTGATATGAAAAAGAGTAACACAACAAAGGAAAGCTGAAGGACTCTATTCTGCTCCTTCTCATTGATCACCGCAAAAACACACATGAAGTTCACTATTTTAAAAATTTGCTTATAATCCACAATGGACATCTTCAGGCAAAGATTCTGTCTCAAGATTTTGACTGAATCTACACAAAAAGAATATATAATATGCTGGCATGAGAGTGCGTAGAAGACTAGTTTTTAAACAGATGCACAAGCTCTTTACCTGTGCACCAAATTAAATAAACCTAGCACCTATAGCTCCTGTATAGTTAAAGAGCCTTCTCCTTGAGCACTGAAATGAAAGGGAGCAGCCTTTTAGATGCTCTATTTTCATTCAGCAATCACAAAGGAATTGGTTTTGCTCTTGTTTTGATCTGAGGGTAGGGACAGGTGAACAGAATTTTCCTTCAGAACACATCATCTGATTGCACAAAGCCTGCATATATTGTCAAGTGGCTGCCAGGAATTGCACCAGCTGTAGATTGTGAAGTTTAAGGTGGGGTTTTTCCATAGTGCATGGATGATATAATATTCTCTCTGCAGTCTCTAACACACCTCCCATGAATTCTATGGTATGATGAATCCAAAGAAGACTGCTGCAAAGGTCCATGATACAAAATGAAAGCAGAAAAACTTGCCTGGATGAAGTAATAGAGAGATTTTCCGTATTTCCTCTTGAATTCACTTTTAATTTTGAGCATGTCAACCTCACAGCGGGATACCATAATCCTGATCAGGACCTTGTCACGGGTTCCCTTGCCCTACAAGCAGATACACATTTAGAACTGTAATAGCTGAAATGCATAAAAAACCACTGTACCTAATGGTAAGGCAGTAAACTACAGGCTCACTAGGTGTTTATCTTTCATCCCTCTTCTTCATAAAACGTTTTGAAGCAAATTTAACATCTTATTTTGGCACTTCAATAAACAGGTTTTTCTGCTATCAGCTTTTGGTTACTTGCAAAAGATGTTTACTTTGCTAATTATAATCAATTGATCTAATACAGATCTTCATTGAGACCCTTTCCTGCGTTTCCGTATACCAGATGAGTCTGAATAGATAATCCAGGCTCATAATTGTTAAAGAATGCTTTTGAACAATATTAAGTAATTGCTCATTTATTCACACGCCAGTCACACATCATAGGAATCAAAATTTGATGAAACAATGACAACAAAAGAAATAGTAGACAGAAACAACAGTCTTCCCTACCTTCATGGAATCATACAGTCTGTCTGCAAAATACAGCTGCTTGTTCTGAATGCACTGGACTGAAGAGAGAGACAAGAATAGTTAAATATCCTGCCCATACACAGAACAGCAGGACACAGAATCTTGGAGCCTTTTCTAAAGACATGATAAGTAGTCAAAATAAGATTGTCAGCAAAAGTTCCTCCTAAAAGGGGACACAGCAAAACTGTTTTTACCTGAGTTGCTACTTAGGAGTTGTTTGGCTTAGGTTGTGATTGAACCACAAATGCTCACATTCTGAGAAAGTATTTCCTTCCATGGAAATGGCATCATTTCAGAATTGCACCATTTCAGAATGCTAGCCCTCCTCCACACCCCCCCCAATTCATTGTTCCACTTCCATAAGCAATCTCTCCTCTGGAAACACTCCTTGTATGCTAATCCATGAGAAGCCTCCCTTTCAAGGCTGAGCTCTGTTTGTACTCCATTTGCATTACACAGCTCTCAGTTCACCCTTAGTTTGAAATGGATTTTCCTCTTAAAGAACTCCCTCTCAAATACAGTGACATCCTCGTCATCTTCATCTCATGGCACAGTAGAAGCCTTACACCCTGCCTCCTCATGTCAGAGAACTCAGTGCCAAACCAACTCTTCAATTAGCCCCTCTCACCCCTCACTGTCTGCTCTCTCCAGCCTGTGTGGATACTGAATACCTTCTGTGTTCACCTAGGCTTTCAACCTTTTTGTTTGCTTGGGGAAACAAACATTAAGCCTCTGTATCAAATAAAAGTGGAACTAACCGGAGATAAAAACACACATGCATTTTAATCTGGAAAGCAAAGTTTTTATTTTGCAGAGGGCAAAGCAAGCTGCTTCTCAATATCTGCAATATCTTAAGATACACCAAAACCACGAGCACATCCAGCTAATTTTTCATTCAGCAGGATGAAGCTGTGCCCCCAACCTTATCATGAAACACTCACTGCAAAGATCCTATATAAAGATAGTTAGGGTAACTCACCAAGATTAAGAAAGGCATTCTCCAAATCTCCCTTAACCTCCTTCTTGATGCTCTCCAACATATCATAAGGGCTGTAGCTCTTGTACCTGTCAAACACTAGGACAAAAAAGAAAATAAGTGAAATCAAAACCAGACCAAGAACTGGCAGAAATAACCACCTGAAGCAAGAACACAGAGACAGCAATGCAGAGACACATGATTAAAAATTATCTACGCAAGTCCTTCTGAGAACTTCATATTAAATGCAGTTTAAGTAAGTTTGTCAGCTAAAGGTCCCATGCCATGGCCTTTTTGTTTTCCTTGAACACTTACATAATCTGGTAAAATACCATCTTAATCCTGTACTAGTATTTTTTGAAACAGCAGTGATTTAAGCCCATAAAAGTCTTCAAAGAGCTTTTCCCATGTGCTGCTTACAGCAATATCAGAGCTCCTTTTGAGAGCTTTCACTGGCAGATTTAAACACATGATATAGCTAAGCTACTCTGGGACAGAGGTAAAAGCTAAAGGACTTCTCAAGGTCTCCTGCAACCGTGTTTGCAACATCTTTGCATCTTTGTTTTCTGTGTATGTGACATAGCCGATCATTGCTACACCTGTGTAAAATAGAGCTGTACACATACACAAGATGTGAGATTAACACACCCACAGAAAAAATTAACATCCTGGACATGAATTAAGATTTATGAGTTCTCCTGTGTTTTATGAGTGTATTTCATAATCATTTCAATCATATCTGGGACAAAATAATTATAATTTTGTTATAACTTTCTCTTATAGGAAAAAAAAAATCTGCCTCTTGAATAGTACCTTTCTGCAGGTGAGGAACACTTCTTTCAGTCATAATGTTGATCCACTTGGGGACATCAGTTCCCTTTCTCTTCACACCAGCATCATAGAGGTCCTGAGGTTAGAAGGAAAAGAAAAATCACAAAAACCAAGAGTTACACAAGAAGCCATTGCAGATGTATACAACTTCCTCATTGGAATGACAAGTACTACTGGAAATGTGCCTGTGGGAGAAACACACAAAGACACATGGCTGGGCAGGTCACCAGGACAACATTTAAGTATCTAATCTGAAACTAATTACTTTGTATTCACCTCTATCTACAGTTTTACTCAGTATTTAGCTCTGTTTTCCTCAGCAGAACTGCTCCTGACAGACATAGGTGTAATAAACAAGCATTAGCAGCTACTAAATTGATTGCAATGTATGTATTTCCTTTTGTTAAAGGCTCTCTCTCTTCATAGGCCTAAGAGAAAGACCAGAGAGCTTCCATGGAGTGGGTAAGCAGCCTGTGAAATCTGGTAACTGAAGGTATCAGGATTTGTAAGTGGCAGATACACAGATGCCATGCAAACATTGCTCTGCAGGACAACCTGAAATACACACACTTACTTCATAAATGCCCTCCACTCCCACAATATTTGTACACTTAATATCCCCCAAAGCTTGACCAACTGGAGATATCTCATGGTCATTACCAGCACTTACCCTGGCATCTTGGTCAATCAGCTCGTAATCAATCACAGAGGTATCTTCACACCTTTTGCCCTTCAAACAAGAGATCAATATTTAGAAGAGGTTTCATAGAAGGTAAGCAGTTTGCTATATGCACATGCCTTTCCTTTTGATTTTTTCAATCTGAATTTTCTAAATGATTGACTCTATGCTCTACCCTCTTTATGAAGCTGATGCTATGAATGCTGCAATTCTGTCAAAATACTTTGCCCTTCAACATTTGAATATTTTCTTTCCCAAAAATCAGTGAAAACACGAAGAAATTTGGAAGTGAATCAGAAACCAAATTGTTTTACTGACAGCCATCAGTCAGGCATGTTAGGAAAACTGGAAAGAAATGAACAGACCTACCTTGGCCAGGGCAACTATTAGCTTGCGGAAGTCACCAGATGTGTCTGAAATTATGTCCTTTTCCAGTTCTGTCTTGTACACTAGAAAACAAAGAATTATTTTCAAGTAAATGGTGTCCTACAAATACTTCTTTACAAGAAAAACAGCTGCTAATTGCTGTGTTTTATGCACGGGAACAAACAGCTGCAATCTAAATGACATGTGGAAGACAATGAAGACAAATGTCTACATCAACCCAACATTGCTACCAGCTACTCATGAGTTCCATACAATCAGTCTTTCCTGGAAGGAGAACAGGAAAACCTGAGACTACGAAAAAGCAGGAAATATGGTTTTAAGCATAATGCCCTGCTAGATCATTCTTAGCTATCAATTAAGGTTTGCTTGTTTAATAAACAGCATTTAGGCCTTCTCCACTCATGGATTTATGACTGGACAGCTGCAATTATAATTTGAATGCAAAAGACAAAAGCCCTATCATAAATCAAAGGAACGTCCTTTGATTCTAGTCTGGTGTCTAAACATTTTGAATGCTTTCCAAGCAGTCACACTTCATACTGCTACAAAATTACAATCTCTTCAACAGCAACCTCATCTACAGCAGCAACATTGTCTTTTCCAATAAAATTTTTCTTAGAAAATTTGAAAAACAATATATGCTTTAATGAAGTTTTATTTTATGTTTTTTCTGGCAGATCTACCCAATAAGCTTACAAACATGCTTCAGTAGATTTCATATTCATCTACTTATTACATAAGTGAGCCTAGAATCTGTAAATCTAACATAATTTTTTCTGTCACAATGCATAGAATGCAGATAGCTTATAAAAAAAATCATTCAGACACAACTCTTTGCTGCCAAACAACAAGACGAAACTATATAAAACACACAAAAATCCAGAAGAGCCGTGCAGACAGGCATCGTAGTCTGACTGCCAGAGAGTCAAAACAGATTTGGTTAAGTTTTCTAACAATGAAATTCATACTGAGGGGAATTTATCCAAGTAATTTAGTGCAAAAACGTGGAAACTTGCTAAGTAAACTTACTTTCCCTGTAGACTCTGTTGATTTCACAGAGCTCCTGATTTGTTCTGGAGCAGATGATTTCAATGAGTGTGTCTTCATCAGTTCCCAGCCCCTGCAACACACACCACTCAGTTAGAGGATAGCAATGAACAGGAGTCCTTAAACGGTTTAAATACATTTTACAGACATCCCCTAGCCCCAAATCTAACAGTTTCACAGCGATTCAGGGATACTTTTTGTCAACTGCACCTGATAAATGACAGATGGAACACTTCTAGTTGCCAAACACTACTCCAGTAGCTTAGAGATCCTGTAGATGTTCTCTCTGGGCAATGTGCATTTGCTGTGAGTGTCTAACACTCAGTGGCCTCCCCACCAGCATAACTGGATAAGGTCAGCTTCTCATGGCCTGTGTGATTGTTTTCTATCCACTGGGAGCACAGGAAGAAAATCCAGTCTCATGCCTCGTGTTAGGATGCTGTTTGTTAAGCCCATCTGGAACAGAATGTCACTTCGCATGTAGCAGAAAAATAATTAACTCCTCATTGATAACTTTGCTTTACTCAACTCTGATGCCCACGTCATAACTTATAATGCACTATGTATCAAGTCAAACTTAAGCTCAGGCAAATTCAGAGCATCAGATCAGGTGCTTGGGAGTTGGGAATAGCAACCTATGGAGAGAAAAGAATATTCTACATTTGTGGCTACTCTGAGCTAATTGCTTGGTCTTTAATCCCAAACCCCAAACTAATCTGATTCACAATAAATTATGGATAGGCTGAACTCAGACCAGGAGAGGGCAGCATCTGATTACTCAAACAAGGCATTTGGCCCACAGCTGAAGAGTTACCATCTCCCTAGTGCATTGTTTTCTTGGGCTTGGGGATTTAGGGGTTTTGGTTTTTGGGGTGTGTGTAGTGTGTGTGTGTTTCTTTGGTTTTTAACTCCTTTTTAATCATCTGGAGAGGCTGATTAATTGGTTGGTCTGCTTTGAATTTCAGCAGACATATCTTATTGTTTTAATGATTTTTAAAAAATTAACCTGATCAAGAATATTCAGAATGTACGTGATGATTATAACTACAAATTCCTACACCTTAGCTTAAAAAGGTGAATGTACTGGCATGAGCATCTCTCAAGTCTTATTTCAATGGCCTGCAGAACAGATATTTCTGAACTGGCCATCCATGCCACGCTTGCCTGTGACTGGAGGGACTGGATACAGGGACTCCCTGCTGTTTCTCCAAAGATTGCTCTTGATGACCCATCCTCCTCGTGTTCTACAAAGGGGCTGGTCTGGTACAGGATGTTCTTTCAAGATCAGTGCTGTGACTCAGTAACTGGAAACTTCTCTTTAAGCCTATAAACGCCAGCACAAGATCTAATGGCTCCTGCTAACAGCTGCTCTCTTGATGGTTTCTCATGCTATGAACCTGTGTATTGTTTCTAAGAGGAGTCAGTAAAGCATCCAGCCAGAGCAGCATGCCCTGTACTCCTGAGCTGACAAGAATTACTGCTTCCTTAAAGAGAGGATTTAATTAACAGTTTAAAAATCACATGGTTCCAGAATTTCTCTCATTTTGGATGCCTTACAGCTGGGTACTTAAACTGTAGCACAACAAATATAATAATCAGTGGCCATGTTTGAAAACTGTGGCCTCCCATATGAAGTCCATACTCGTTCCTGAGACAGTGACGTCACACTAACGACCTTACATTTCAAAGCTGATTTACCTTCATGGCAGCTTTCAGTTCAGAGGCATCATACTGTGCTGGTGTCTTCAGCAAGCCCAAGATCACTGCCTCCAAGTGACCTGACAGAGCAGACTTGAGCGCTGCAGAAAGCTCCTGTAGAATAGAAGGGACCATGGAGGAAAAAAAATTAAAGTTCACTTCTGATCTCCAGAAAACATAACCTGCAGTGCTTTAGGTCTCCAAGCCTGCAACAGTGTTTCTTAGACAACTGACAAGAAAACAGAAACATAAAGAGCTTTCCTGTTGTGAAAGCCTAAGAAAGAAATTAGGGCAAAGGAATATTTTTCTAATCTTCTGAAAATAAGAAGAAATGCACCAGTGGCTGACAAAGTGCTGGGAAGCACAGTGCAGACACATCTGAACAGCTTCACTCCAGTCCTGAAGCCCTGATGCTTTGTTGGAGCTAATAAGCACAGAGGGATCCGAGTTTGACTCCCCGCGGTCAGTGCTTCTCCATCACACTCCCACAGTTTTCCCAGCAGCACTGTATTATTTGTGGGTTTTCTATCATTCCAGCCTTTTACTAGCTAAGACATTGGAAAATTGATTGCAGCTATTTTACTGTAAGGCCCAGTTTCCAAACAGCTACTGAGGAGATAGAAAATCATCCCTGAGCACAGAAAAATTATGCCTGTCTTCAAGGAAAATATCAGAAGATTGTAGCCAAAATCTCTATTAGTAATTGCCAGTCAATCCTAGACAAAGAAACAGTCAGGTATGTTCACTTCAGAGGTTGCAAATCTGCAGAAAAGAAGGTCAGAGGCCATGTCTTCTTATGGGTTTCAGATGCAACTTGAATAATGCTAATAATCAGCTTCACTGTGGTGTATGTTACAAAGTTGAAAGCCCTGGGACCAAGTCTGGGGTTCACACAGATCCACGTATTCCCTAAGATGAAGTTAAATTTGTAGCATTCAGAAGGGAATTGCTGCATTTCAGTTGCTGGTTTCTACACTAACAATTAGTGAGCTGGAGAGGCAGGGGGAAAGTGGGTAGAGAAAGCGACCTCAGCTGAATTGCACAGAAGTTTGTGCCAGAGAGATAAAGAGCCAAGGCACTCAGTTAATTTCCACAGTCAGCCACTTAATCTGGGGCACTAATTTATGCCAATACTGTATGCACTTACTGCATGGACCAACCAAGGGAGCGAATGGGGATTTGAGGCATCCGGCTGCTTTAGTCTAAGAAACATTTTAGTACAACCACTCCATTTGGGATACAACGCTCCACCCTTTATTTGTGTGAAAACAGGCTCTTCAGACATAAGCTGAAACAGCAGAGATAGCACATATCTCTGTGATAAATTTTAGGGAACAAGTTGCCCAGAGAAGCTGTGGCTGCCTTATTCCTGGAAGTATCTAAAAGTCCAGGCTGGATGGGATTTTGAGCAACCTGGTCTAGTGGAAGGTGTCTATCTTAGGACTCCAAGAGCCCTTCCAACCTATACCAAGAGTTTCCATCAGACACTGCTCATCTCAAAGGAATTAGAAGAGAGGTAGATTATGTGACATTTAAAAATTATCACCTATTGGTAAATCCTGCAACACACAAAGCAAGCAGCTTAGTACAACACAACACATTGCCAACAAAATCTGCACAACTGCTGGCAAAGAAAACCATGACACACTGTCCCTAGAAGATATACCTACGTGTCTTCTCATATCCCACTTCCTCCTCTCTTGCTTCCTCACATGTTTATTTCTCTGAGTGGTTTCTACTGCAAATTTCCATTGTTTGTGTGACTGTTTTATTCTTTGGCACTTGTTAAACTTGATAAATTCAGTTTGTTCTTGGGTTGCAGCAAGGAAAAAAGGTGAGAGAGAAACAGATGAAAAAAGTTGCAGATTTTCTTGACTGTGCATTTTTGTGGGCATGCAGAACATTTAACAAAGCTTTAAGTGACACATTTTACATTTATGTGCACGATTGTCCCAGTGCCCCCAGGGCATGATGGTGGGGTGCAGATGTGTGCACACATGCACGTGTCCAACCTGTGTGTGCCTCTGCGTATGCCTCTATCAATCATGCAAAAAAGCTGGTGAATTTCCAAAATTTAACTCTACATTTACATTTGGGTTCAGATGAGTATTCTGGGATGCTATTGGAGGACTACCATTTGGGGTCTGGCAAACCTGAAAGAGATGCATTCATCATAACCTGAACTCTATACAAATTTCCTCTTTTTTGTGGGCATGAAACTTCAATTATGATAAGATTCTCAAAACTTAAAAGAGAAGAGCTCTTGCCTTCCAGATAGCGAGACTCATTTTGCAGAATTCTGCATGCATTTCACAGATCTCTCTCCATCCATAGATCAGTACCTAAGGTATTTCTGACAGGATAATGTTTAGTGGCAGTTCAACTCATTATACCACTTCGTTCTACATCTGCAGTGCTCACAGCACAACCTACTGCAGTTCTTTCTCAGCTAAGCTCTGTGAACAGGAACAGAACACTTTCCGTATGCTGAGTTGTCTTAACAAAACAAACAAAAAGCCAACCTCCTCCAAAAAAATGCCAACCAACCAAAATAAACCAAACAAAAACGTCAATCCCCTAAAGTATCTCTCTTTCATCTTCCTTCAAATAAATGGAGGTACTTCATACCAATGACTTCCCAGTATTTTTAGCACATTTTACCAGGGAATCCTGTAGATTCCATTGTGAGTTCTGAAGGAGCTAGAAAACCACCATCTCCAACAGATTTCAGTCCCAGTTGTGCATATTCAACATATTCGGAAGTTCCACCAGTCTTAAACTGTGACTGCATGGACAAAGTAGATGCATCTTTAATTTCAGTGAAAAGATAAGCCCTGAAAAATCTAATTGTTCACAAGAAAAATATTCAATAATTACTATTTCTTCATATTTTACTACCTTTTTGGTTCTCCTCTGATAGGCAAAAGCAATATCCTGCCTCTGTTCATTGCTGCGGTTTGTCAGGATGTTGATGATGGTGACCTCATCCACACCTACAAAGACAAAAGACAGAGGGTTAAAGAAGCTTTTTTGTTACTGTTCTCTTTGTATCTGGATTCTCCAACACTTGAAACACAGCACATGTGTTATCTGGAGCAGGGCTCAGCAGCTCTCATTAGTTAGCAGTTATCATGTCCTGGCCTCAGAGAAAGAGAAACCAATTACAGCCCAGATTTTGATGGATGCAGATCTCTGTGCACACTTCAAAGGCTGTGACCAGCTTTGCTACTCTGTCTTCGCCTTCACTAGTGTGTCTGTGCACTTGTGTCCAAGCACTCAGAATTCTGAAAAAGTTCCTTAAGAACACAGAAAACTGACACAAACTTGTACTTACTAAAGCCCATCCTGTCAGTTTAGTAGGGTGTTTTCAATTGAGGCTTCTTAATAAAGCAGTTATATTTTCTATTTAACTCATTTGATCCATCACTCCAAACACAGAATATTTCATTCAGTATGTTTTAGAGGCTCAAAAGAGAGAAGGGTTTTTTGACACTGGAAGAATTATGTATGTGCTATTTTTTATGAAGTCTCTGAGAGATCCATGCTGAGCTGTAACAAGCATGCCTAGAGGACTTGGATGCTCCAACTCCCAACTTAACTTTTAAGTAAGTGAACTACATATCAGTAAAGGTTTAGTTTTAAGTGAAGCATTCCAAATCCATGAACTTCAGTGCACCTGTCAGGCTTTGAAGCAAACAGGTGGCTCTAATCCAGAGGTCAGAACAAGCCCAGAGCTTCCCCTCAGGTTTCTCAATTTAATACAAGTATTATGAATAGCTTCTGTCACACTTGCACACATATCAGTGTAAAAGATGATATCTTGATAAAAAACCCTAGAAAGTAAGGACTGAATCAGCAACGACTAGCAGGATTCAGATCCATGCCAGGATCCAGATACATTTATTTTCCTTATTACCCAAAGCAACCAGAAACAAAGAACTACAACAAATAATATAAAAATGAATCCTATAAAGTATGATTCTTGCAAAAGACCTTTTAACCCCTAGCTCTAGAATCTAAAATTATAAGTCAAATCCAAAATTCCTTTCTCCTTCTTCACCACATTTTTCATTATGAAATACTACACTTGTTAGACTCATGTCCTTAGCTTGTGCTGAGGCAGACCTACATCAGTGCTCTTATTCACACAAGCTTGACCCATAAATGATGCCAGAAGACCCTGGAAAACATCATGTGTCTAAGTTACAAATTTTGGGTTGAAAACAGGCCGACGGCACATTTCAGCCATAATCTAATCCTGCACATTTTAAAGTGTTCCTGCTTTATAAAAGAAAACATATTCTCACTCTCCAGGAATGGCCATACGCAGACATTAAACCTTGCAGCTGTTTCAGGGCCACAGCAAAAGCAAATGTCTTCAGCTTTTTAATAAATTCTGAATTTAAACCACGCTTGGCATTCAAAAAACAAACGACATTTTCAAGTTTTATCACAATGGTGATAGATTAGAAGCCCACAAATGACTGCATCCAAGTTTCTTATGCATATGCTATGGAATTATGAAGTTAACTCACTGCTCTGGCATTCAGTGGAAAGTGAGTGCTTGTACTTCATTCACACTTGGGAATCACTCTGCATGGACAGGATGCTGACTCACATCTGCTGAGGTGGGGCAGAGCAGGACAGCAGCTCACTTTTCTTTGCTGTTTGCTCAAGTCTGAAAGTTTCAGGGCAATAAAAAGAAGTTTATTTCCAAATTTATTCGGGCTAGGCAGATTTTATCCCTGTATTTCTATCAATGGCGAATGGAAATAAAAATTCTGATTAATAACAACTTTTCTTGTGAAAGAGGCAATGTGTGGCACTGGTAAGATCACAGTGTTGTAGCTCAATCAGCAAAATGAGGAAAGGAACATAACCAAAAGGATCTGCTGGAGTTTTTAATTTTTTCATTTAGAAGACACTGTAATTGAACTTCCATAGGCCAAACTAACAGCATCAGCATTGTTCTCAACAAAATGAATGATATGGACAGTCACAACTTTCTAGGACGAGGTGAGAACACAGTCAGTGTACGTCCTCTTTGCAAGAGCTGGCATGCATTCATTCAGCTCATTCATTAGAAGTCTATTCTCTTAAATTTCATTTTCAAAGAGATCATGGACAGAATACCAGAAGCTGGTTCTGTCCTAAGAGTATCTGGGCACTACAGAGATCCTCAGTCCATACGAAGAAATGTGATGGGACGCAGCTGGGCCCAGATCACTCGTGGGGCAGGGACATATCAGCCCTTGGGAGGCCTCAGCACCACCGTGCACCCAGTACAACACAGGCCTATGACTATCTGACTGAGCTCAGGGTCTGCCGTGTCTGATTTTCCTTGGATAAAACCCTGATTCCACTGGAGTCAAAGGGAAAAATTTAGATAAGACAAGATCGTAATTTCAGCTCTGCTATTTTGCTTAGCAGGGGTTCACCAAGCCCAAATCATGTTGCTAGGAGATATTTCTTTTGTGACAATTTTAATATTTGGAAAGTGTGACTGATGCGGTTTGGCGGATTTCAGGCACTACCCGCCCTCACCAGCAAGTCAGCAGATGTCCTCTAAAAACTTTTACTTTGTAATCCAAAATCTCTGTCAAAAGGTATGGGTATGTTGGATATACTATATAACCAGAAGAGCCTTCTGTAAGAGTGAATTCACTGGTTTACACATCATCATTTCTTTACCAGTTTCTGGATATAACGAACTGATTACAGATCTATGTTCTAAGTCCTTCCCTACAACAAACCTGTGTTTGAATTCTGCCAGTTGTGGAATAAAAACATATCCCACGAGACCTAAACAGAAGGTTGCAAGTAACAACTATTCACAACCTAGTCTGACAAAATTATTTAACAAGTACTTGAGACACACCAAGTCTCAATGCTAGAGAACAACTCTGAAACTGAACAGAGACACTTCAGCAGTTGTCTTTGCTACAACAAAAAATTAAAAGGAAATCTAACATAAACTCTGTTAGTGCTCTTCTAGACAGCTTCTTCTGTTTAGGCTCATGTACATCAGCTAATCTATACACAGGGCATAATAGAGCATTATACAGAAACTAAACAGCTTCTTGTCCTATACAGCAAAAAGCCAACATTTACAAAAGACATGCTAAGGCACCAGATGAATCTGCTGCAGAAACACTAAACAGCATAAAAATGAAACATAGCCATGACATTTATTCCAAAAGGAACTAGCAAGAACTGTGACAAGTTATTTGCATTATGCAACCTCTAGATTGAACAACTGCTAACTACAAACTGGTTTTAAACGACCTGGAGTTATTTTTGCACATTTCCCTTTCTAGGCTGTTGGATATATTTAAATCCACTACATTTAATTCAGCTCCAGTCAAAGCCCAGCAAAGGGCTGGACAATGTATTGTGCAGTACAGGTTTTGCAGATAGATGGAAGCCTCAATAAACACATCACAGTGTTTTCCAGAGGTTTCCCACAGATAAACAGATGGCTAAGCAACCTCTGAGGAATTAATCTGAAGAGTGTAAATGAATGCTGAAATATTTAGATATTACACAGAGCAGAACAGTCAGAACTCTGCCCTAGAACTTTTCCCTAAAACAAATATATAGCTGTTGTTTAGGCAGTAAAATAAGTTTTACCCATTTTACACACAATCAGTAAAATGGGGATTCGTGACTTTGATTCTGAGAGTTTCCATTACTGTGAAAACAGCTGGATAATAATTAATATGGTAACTCTTCCAAACTGGCCCACCCTGATGGCAAACACCACACTTGCAGGCATTGTTTATATAAGCTATACCCAGAGATAAGACTCCAGGAGATATCATTTCCATAGTCCTGCTATAATTTCCAATATATTGGAAAGACTGCTATGGTGAGTGTGAAATACAGGCCCCTTCCAGCATGTATAGACTGAGATTTTCAACACAAAGAAAGCCCAAGGGTTTCAGATACCAGAGTCCTTTCTCCTATAGAGAATAAAGCCCACCAAATGTTTGACTCTTATGTGCTTGGTTTTTTTGAAATTACCACCTCAAACACAAACCAGCTTGCATGTTTATTTATAAGCTGTTACCCCTCTTGTTGTCTGAAAAGGAACAAGTCATGTTACTCTTTACAATTCCATAGTAACTTATATTGCTTATTTCTACTGTCCACATACAATGCAAACTAATTGCTAGAGAAATGGTGACACTTCCTAGGAAGATTGTAGCTGCTGAGGATATAGACAGTTTGTTCATTATGGGTGTTATATTTTTAGCTCAAAAACTACTTAGATATTTCACAGAAATATAAGCTTGTTCTTGCAGAAGAATTTCCCTGTGTAGCTGTTTATGTCACTCTTCATAGAAAACCAATTCTGGTCTGGATGATTCAGAATTTTCATCTGAGAAAACCCCCCACATATATTTTAAAGAGCTCACACTTTAGCAAATCTCCTGAATTAGCAGATGAAAATATCCTGTTACAAAGCATTCAAAGTGCAAGGAAACAGTACCTGGAAAAAGGGTCATAACATGCTACTTCTTAATTTTCCACGAGGACACATCCTTTGTGAGATTCCTTAGGGTGGAAGATTCAGTATCAAAACCATAAAGAGATTTTCCCCTTTAAAGCCACCTTCCCAAAATAACGCCTGGATAACAAGCTAATAAGCAGGGAGAAGCTCAATCCTACAAACATGCAGGTCCATGACTAAGTTCCCTATTATTCATTTAGAGTTGAAAACCATCTCTCTAATGAAATATTTCCATGTATCTTGAAACTGAACTGCTTATCTTTGCTGGAAGAAAGTGAAAAGATGACATGAGCTTGACTTTCCTGACTGGAAAAGCTTTTGTACTGCCTAGGATATTGCAACTTCCTTTTGCAATAATTAGCAGCTCGAGTGTTCAAATGTGTAAATTTGTACCTATCCTGAAAGTCTGGTGGTATAATTGACATGTTTAGTTTTGCCCTATAATCAGAGCTGCAAAAAATTATTAAGTCTAGACAAAACTCTACATATGCACAAAAGCACCTTCTGCCAAACACGATGGCATATACGCCTCTCTCACAACAGAATTTTAAAAATAAAAGCAAACCATAAATGATTCAAAATCTGAACTGACCCTCCTTTAATAAGAGATTCCTCCAGTTAAATTAGGAAATTGTGTGAAAGGAAGCCTCGTGCTTCTTAGGGAGGGGATATATTTTACATTTTCTAGCAAGTGAAACACATGCTTTGTTGGCACTGATGAAGACTTAGCATTTCTTTCTGATGAGAGACTACTTGGCTTTTAAATTTCTCCCTCTCCTGACACGGAGGCAAAAGATTTGTGAGTTCCAGTTACACCCAGCTGTAGCTTCTCTGGCCTGGAGCAAGCATGGGAAGTGTGGCACACCCTCTCCTTGTGACAGAGCAGGACAAGGACAGGATCCCAGCCCCAGGAGTACCACCAAGGCATTACTTGGGAGCTGCAGCTCACGCTCCCTGCACCCCTGATGGTTTCAGTATACCAGAGGGAAGCTCTCACATTGCCCTGCCCCTGAAATACTGCACATTCATTTCAGAAACTAGTTTCTAGGACCTTCTCTGACCCCAAATTAATACAAAACACATGAGCATTTAGTTCAAAACCCAGGAGAAAAATGTTTAAACCACCCCAGTGCAGCTGTCTGGAGAGCTGCAAGGAGAAGAAATGTCCATTCCAGTAATCCAGTAGAAATCCATGATTCAGAGCCTTGGCCCAAATCACTGCCGAAGAAGATGACACTTCATTCTGAAGTGGTAGAAAAGTAGTAGAATTTGAAGTACTGATGAGTCAAGAGAAAAAGTGGACACTTTCAGTGATAATCTCAACAACTCGTGGCTACAAACTTAAAAGCACATTCAAAGCATGTACTTACAGGGTCCAAAATCTAACTCGGTCAAAATTTCATCAGCGAAGTCTGAGAAATCCAACACCTCCTAAAGTAGGCATCTTCAAGTAAGGATATTAAAATGCTGGTCTTGAGACACAGTTTTTGGATTTTTTTTTAAGTCAGCCTTCTATCTTACAAGCAGAATGGAAGCCCTAGCCCGTGTTCCTCACCTTTGGTCTTGATGGCCGTTTCGAGGGCCGCAGCGTCCCGGTCAGCATCAAAGTTTGAGTAGGCCTTGACTGTGGCATATGCACTTGGTGGGAGGGAGTGCTAGAAGGAAAAGAAGGAAAAGAACTTCAAACTTCAACTGGGTAATTGCTGCAGTTAATAAAGCACGTAGCTCTCAGTTACGTGGCATTTAGCCAAATGTTTAAATACAAGAAGTACCATCAGGGATCTGTGAAAATGGAATTCTACAGAGAGCTACTGAACTCTGTTCTCATCACGTGTATAGTCCAGAAATCCACTCACAGCCATGCTTATTATACCACAGAACAGATACAAACAGATATTACATTTCACTGCAGCAAAAACCTAACACCTTCCCAGTTTACTCACTTAAACATCAATATTCAAAATCTGGGGCTTTCTGGCTATATCTGAAACAAAATGACTACAGAAAGCTAGTTCAAAGAAAGTTAAATGCTAAAGTATTTTAGATTTGAAGTCAATGCTTTACTTTTAATTACAGGTTATAAATAATTTTTTAAAAAGAAGGAAACTGAAGATTAAGATGAGAAGGAAGAAGTTTTGTGTCCTATCTCATGGACATTAAAGATAACAGATTTTTTTTAAAATCTGTTTGAGCCCATAGTTCTAGAAAGCAGAAGTTACAATCTCCTTTTGAAACTCTTGGCCTGCAGATACTCAGTTTAAGCAGCATGAGGCTTACAAAGCCAAATGACATTTTAAATTACCTCTGCTCAGAGCAAGAGGACTTACCTGTAAGTTCACTTAGCAAACAGATGCAACATTTTCAAGTTACCAGATTTCATCAGCTGTTTATTATGGTCCTCGCCTGAGGATTATAGCTGCCAACAGAGGGTGACCAGAATAGAGATTGAACTCTTCTCAGCTGCTTTAATGTGAGTTAACAGCTTGTTATCACCTTCCAGGGGCAGACTAACTAAACCACAGATTTTCATACAAGCAGCTGAGTAATATTCAGAAATCCCACTCTGCTAAATTCAATTTAGAGACCTAAACTTCTGGCAGAAAGGTATAGCTACTAGCACCTGAAATTGCCACAGCCATTTCCTAAGTGAATGAACTAAGCTTTCTTGGGAAAGATTCCCAGAAACTTTTGTTTCCATCCTCAACTCCAACAGAAAGCTGGGTTCATGAACAGGACTAAGTTATACTAATATCCCTGGAAAATATTTTTACATGCAAATTTTTAAGTGGACCACTTTTATATAAAAAAGTTCCATGGTTTCTGACTACATTTGGCTCTGTCTCTGTAGAGGTCACACTGTTCTGCACAGATTCCTCTGGCAGCAACCACTGTGCCTTCTGGAGACAGTCTGTTTTATGCTCTGGAGATGGGAAGTCAAAAAAGCACCAATAAACGCAACCATTTTCTTTTGTCTCTTTCCATCAGCTCAATCCAGCAAAGTGGCCCCAGTCTGGCCCACAGCCACACCACAAAACACAGCCTTTCCTTTCAGCAGATTGAGTTGGCAATCGGAGCAGTAAATGGAGATGTGCAGTCTCAGAGCAATCTGTGTGCATGGAAGACTCCTAAACCAAGGCATACACCATCTTGGGGCACTGCTAATTAACCAGCACTCTGAATAACCTGAAGCAAGTCACCTGGTGACCACAGCAGAGTTGGGTACCTCTCCTTCTACCCAGCTGTAAGTATTTTCTGAGTAATTTGGATAGAGTATTTTAGTGTAAAGATGATACCACACACTAACAAAATACACAGAATATTTGCAATTTGGTAGCCATCTTTTCCTCTGTCTCTCCACCCAATGTATGTGACAAGTTAAATTCAGTTTTCCTGACACCTGACATGGGCCTTATAAGGGTGATTGCTTATGAAAAAAACCCATTTAAATTCCAGACTATACAATTACTCTGGTACACTACTGTACCATTGTACTCAGACTGTATATTTTCAGACAAGAGAGCCTCCCAACTGACTTTCCATTTAGTTCGATATAAAATCTCTACAATGCGGCAGTAAAAGTCCACCTAGTGTGTGACTACACCACCCATCTGGGTCAAACCAAAGCAGAGAAATTTGCTTTCTCCCCATACATTTAGTGTGCTGCAGAGGTCCTCCAACTGCTTTACTTGCTCTGAGTTTGACTAATTTAATCCTATTGGGAAGAAGAAAACATGAGGGAGAAGCAAATATCACTAATAGGAAAGCTGAAGAGGCTTAATTTCCCCTAAAAACACCAGGACCCTTTCACAACATCTACACCTCGGTATCCCGAGAATCTTCTGTACTCTTGTGGAGAGATGCAGAAACTGCAAGCACAGATCAACCTCAGCTCAACTCCATCCTCTCCTTAAAGGAACAAAGGCTGAGGCAATCAAGCCAGCTCCTTCCCCTTCACCCAAATCAGGGTGCTTCACTCAAAAACGGGTGATTCAAGTACTGTGTTCAACACCAGTTAATTGCTGAATCATTGCTTAGAGGAACTGGCCTAGTGCTGTGTAGCTGTGCAGGCCAGCTACTCAGTAATCCTGGTTTCCAATTTACAGCACAAAGCAGCTGCCTGGTACTTCTCACACTCTGCAGCAGGATTTCTGATGAAAACACTGGCATGGAACAGTATTCAAATTTGACTTTCGCAACTACTTGCAAGCATCAAGGAAGAAACATATCTGCCCTTGAGAACAGACTGCTTAAATATTATTCCAAAAGTAATTCTTCATGGAAACACACAGCCATGAAAGCTGAAGGCTTGACTGCTTTTGCACTACAAAACCAGTTTTACTGCTTACCTACAGTGCACTGCCCAGTTCTTTGCAACAGCTCTTTCACAAACATTGTCTAGTATAATTAATTTTGAAAAAAGTAACAAAAATTGGCAAAATATTTGCTTGTACCCAGCTCAGCCAGAGTTACCAGCTGTAAGGTTTACATGTGTAGCAAGTTCATTAGCAACATGATGAAATAATGCATGGATAGGATTCCCTTCCTCTTCAGTGACACTCACAGAACCACAAATTCATGGCATGATATGCTGATAACACACTGGTAATATATAATCTAATGTTGCAACTTCAGAAATCAAACAAAGACTGGGGCTTTCTGGTATTTCAATAAAACTATAAACCCAGTGCAGATGTGGTGAAAAATCACAATCCAAACTAAAACAAAAAATGAGCAAATAGGTTTTAGATAAGTTTTTTCAAAAGCTAGTTTGGTTTTGGTGATAACCATTACATGAATAAGATCCCAAATTTTTTTGTCCTCATAATGTTTTCAATTTTTAATTGGAAAAAAAATTAAAAGAAAATTCAGAGGGTATTAGCAAAACTGAACATATTTCCATCTTCTCATCCTTAACTCACTTGTTCCTTTGGAAGAAAGAGTGACACAGATGCAAACGAGGCATTGTTTGTCCTGTGACCTCTTTGAAAGGCCCAGCAGGAGGACACTGCTCCTGCTGGTGGCCAGAAGAACTCTCATTAAATCCTGTAACTGTCCTATGGTTTGCAGCTGTTTTGTGGATGAAAACTGATCACTGCTGACTCAGTTTTTAGCCAATTAAAGTTTAAGAGATTTGTGGAATCTTGTAAACTGTACAGCTCAGTGCAATTGTTGGTGCAGAGTCCTGTAAAAAAACCAAGATGTGACATTTAAGTAAACCAAACTTTTCTTGTTTAGATAATAATACTTACATCTCCTTCAAGGCTGAGCTTGCTTAAAATTTCATGAACAGTAGACATCTTGAAAGAATGCTGGAGCAAGAAAAAACAAAAAGACAAAGTAGATTTAAATATATTTACAGTTACATCAGCATGTTACACAGTCTTGAATCACTGCAGCACTTCAAGTGACACAGTCCAATGGATCTGCTAACACCCAGCAAGAAAGCAGGTTTAAGAGTTTCCAAGCCACACCACCATTAATAATGCAACAGGGAAAGGTCTTCATTCCACTGTACAATAAAAATTCCTTAAACAAGCTTGTCTTCTGCATTTTAAATACTTAAACAGGAATTGGAGAATCTCTGCCTCAGAAACAGAATTGACTAAGCCGACAGTGCAGTACCAGACAAACTACGCAGAAACATTATAGTCTGGTCCAGCTCAAAGTCAAAAACCAGCAGCAAGTAGTAGCATTTAAATCAGATGCTCAATTTCTCAAGTACTCATGAAGTGCAATGGAACTACTTCCTTTCATGCAGACATTTTACAAAACCATGGCCTTGTTTAATCTTTAATGCTGGATGCAGGGTCTTGTAGCTCCCTAGTACAAACACCACTTACTCCTTGTTACTTCGTATCTGGCAATCATGTTGCTATCTTAAAATAGTAACTCCAAAAATAAGTGCCGTGGAGGCAAAATAATCAATATGATTGCTCCATTGTCACCGTCTGAGTAACATCTTCCTAGTATACATTGAAAAAATAGGGAAAAACCCAGCTCTGAGACTGATTAGACACATTGCAGAAATGAACACTGATGTGCTAAGCTTACATTACAACGCCTTGCCTTTTTTAAACTCTGGTTTCTGGTCATGGAATCTTGCCAGAGCTGCATTACTGTTTTAGTGAAAGGGTCTCTCAACTAAGGAAAGTTTTTCCGGAGGTTATAAGCCAGGGGCAATATTTAAGAGGCTTGATGCACTCCCAAAACTCTGCTCTCAAACTTCTCTGTGGAAAGGACAGACACTGACACTCACCACCCAGGCACTCAGGATGACACCTGCAGCAAACATTCTCTGCCTGTTAAAATTAAAGCCTTTTTCTCAGGACCTCTACAATCCAGCTGCAGGGAGCATTATCCAACAGGGAAAAGAGCTGGCTTCAGGAGAGGAGAAGAGAAAGGGCAGCAGCACCTCAAAATCAGTGACATTCCACTAACTGATAAGCGACTCTGGTACCAAAAATGCACTCTTTTCAGCTGGGTGCCATGCCCTTCACTTCCACACTGTCACTGGATACCCAGTCCAGCTCTCTGGGAGTGTCCTCCGAGCCAACTCCCAGCTATTGTGCAGCTGGTCCTGGGTATGTCCTTTCAACTGGTTCTCAGGTTTTTTTAATCCTCCATCAGTCACCCTCCTGATGGTATGGGGGCTTTCTTAGGCCAGCAGTACCAGCCACCCATGCAAATCTCCCAGACAAACCAAACTCCTCTCCACTCAGTGACCAATTAAGAATTTGGAGAATGAGAAAGACGTTTTAAACAGTTTCTTAATAATGGATATCTGGTTAAAACTCTAAAAAAAAGTCTTTATTTTTATATTTTAGCTCCTGTAAATCAAGAGAAAAGCATAGAAATCTTTACTTTTGGTAGATACAAAAAGTGTTACAAGAATAAAATGCAGCAACACAATTACACAGCTTTTGTAGGGTTACTGCTGTTATCACACCTTTCCTCACTTAGAATACGGAAAGAAAACCTTTCATCTCCTGACACAATCTCGGTTTCAGTAACACAAGCAGCTTTACTTAAAAAAAAAAAACATTAGGGTTCCGGGGAAGAAAAATAAGACAGAGAATAAAAACCACACTCATGCACAGATGTATTTGAGAATAAATCTTTTTCAGAGCAAAAATCCAACCCAGGCCTTTAAAGACAGGCTGTAGAAGTTGTAATAAGCTGCTACCAGCTGTTGGCACTATTAACCATGCTGGTTAGAGGGAATTGATATATTCCTGAGTTATAAAATTCTTCATGTTTATGCTTAATAAAATGAAGAGCCTATCAGTGAGACCTTTGTACTCTGACACTATTTCAACCAATACCAAAGATGAGCAACTGAAGTCCTTTAGTCTTGCTTGTCACAAAGAAAACACCACTGAGAGCTGAAGCAAAGCAACTGCACTATAACCTTTCACATGGAAAAAAATTAGAATCACTGAATAGCTTTTTGCAAGACTGCTGTTTCTAAATCAATTAAAAACCACACTGAATCTGGTTTGTTGGAGCAAAAAACTTGATCAGAGTCCAGGAACAGAACTAACACACCCTCAGACAGAGCTGGAACTCAGAGGGTCACATCACCGGCACACAACAATGCTATAGCAACTGACTGCCCAACAACAGCAAGCTGGCAAAAGAAAAAAAATGGGAGTTTTTGCAAGAATCTTTGCAGAGAGAGACTTTTTACTCAGAGAACAAACACAGCTCTTGTCACACCCTGCTCTGTAAGGCACTCATATTTGAGAACAGACTCTCACTGTTCTCTGATGGACTGATATTATCTGATGTTGTTTTGACAAGTTCTGGATAGGTTTGAACATGTAAATAGAAAATACTTGTGCTAACCTGTTCTTCCTTACACTGGAAAAGAATCAAGTTTTACCTCCTAGCTGTAAACTAATACTTCAATACCTTAAGGCAAGTTTCTACAACCAATTTCTAAACCTACATTACACAATCCTGAATCACATTATTCTACTAAAAGAGACAGCACATTTTGACCTCAACCCTCCCAGAACGCACCGGTCTGCAGATCTGTTACTATATTGTCCTAGTCTCTGTTCACTACCTGATCCCTGTAACTGTTTGGTAATGGAAGAATGTGTGTTTAATAGCAGCCCCATATCTTGATTCCCAGGGGTGGCTCACACATTATAGCAGGAAAAAATTCCATGTGTTCCATGGAAAACAGTTTCAGGTATGCACAAACAACTGCATTGCTCAATAAGCAGAGTTAGCACTTTAAGAAGCACTTATTACACTAGATGGAGATTTGAGCAAAGGGTGTTCCCAGACATCCGAGCCAAGGAAACGGCATCCCCGGAATGAGAGAATGGAAACCCTTTCACTTGGAGCACATTTGTGCTGGGACTCCAAAAACGAGGGGAAGCCTGGTAACAGAGACGACGAAGAGACATTATTTGAAGGAAAAAAAATCAGCTTTAAAGAAAAGAATTTCAAAACCCATTAAACCATGCTACCACAAACATAACTGAACCATTCTGTTCCACACACTGCTAATGACTCAGGATGTTCCATTCCAGAAAGGTACTATACACATTCAAAATTAAGGACTTTTGTTTCTTCAAGTTATTCTCACTTATGAGACTTTACAGGAAAACCTGTTGGTTTTTTTTTAAATTATTCATCAAGGCAGTCTATACCAAATGTTAGCTAGTGGAAACCATATTCACTAGGGCTGCTTATTACAAACAGCTATACCAACAGAAGGCACACACAGGGGTGAATCACGCAAGGGCACAGAGGTTCCAAGAGTCTTTCATTCTTGACCTGTATGTCCGGTCTGCACATCTCTGTGCAGATACAGCATTTGAATATGAACATAAGAACTAATGTTAAACAGAATTAAAGCTGCCACGTATAAGCACTCAACTCACTTCTGCGTGACTATCCTGAAACAATTTCAGTTTTCTTTCAGTTAAAATACCTGGCAACATTCCTCTGCCCTACCTCCCCTCCTCACTCGAGAAGAAGGAAGTGGTGTCCAAGCTGACTCACAATCCAAAAGGCAGCAGCAAAATCTCAGCCATTCTGCTCACGGCAGCGCAGGGTGGGAGGAAGAGCCGCGCCCAAGCCTGGCTATGCCAGCGAGGAGCCGAACAGCGCTCCGTGGCACATCCCGGGGGAGTGTAAAGGCAAAGCCGGGTAGCGCTGCGCACCCTGCCCTGCCCGTGCAGGGGTTCTGTGCTGCCCGTGCCAGCGGCTGCATCTGCAGCGGCGCCGGCAGCTGCGGCCGCACCCTGGGCGAGAAGAGAAGGGAAAGGAAGGGGCCGCTGCCCCCGCCGCGGGGTCTCGGGAGGGCTCTGGGCTCCGCCGTGTCTGCGGGAGTAATTCCAGACTCGCTCCAGCTGAATGAACACCGCCTTCGGCAAGGCAGGCTGGTCGGCACAGCTTCTCTGCAATCCTCCGCGCTGAGAAGTGAATTTACAGTACCGTGGTCCATTCAGCTGAGCCTTTGTGTACCTTAACGACGGGAAGAAATTACTATCTGGGCAAGTTTGACGAAGTTTGGGACCGGTTCCTCTTTCCTGAGCGCTGCCGCCACACCCAGTATCGGTGCGGGGCGCACGAAGCTCCCCGAGGGCTGCCTCACCCTTGGGCCCCGCCGTCCCAACGTGGCACCGAGCACAGAAAAGTAACGGGCGGGTAGTGCCGGAGGAAGAGGAGCAGAGCGCGGGTGCAGGAGGGCGGCGGCCGCCCCAGCCACCGCCCCGCTCCGCGTCCTGCCGCGCAGCGCCCGCGTCGCCCCCGCCACAGCAGCGGCTCCCGCAGCGCGACCCCTGCCCCTGCACCGGCCCCGCGGGACTGCCCCGTCCCCCGCTCCGTGCTGCGCTGCCGGGACGCGGAGCGCGGCGCCCGGCGAAGGCTCACCTGGCTGAGGCGGGCAGGGCGGCTCGGGCGGCTCTGGCAGCGGCTCTGGC
>WBMZ01002325.1:0-34234 GCA_013400975.1 Atrichornis clamosus
CAGTGCCCGCGCCTGCCCGCGCGGCGCTCCGCGGCCGCGCTCCGGCCCCTCCGCCGCCTCCCCCGACCCTCCTGCCGAGCGGAGGAGGGGGAGGGAGAGAGGGGGAGGAGGAGGAGGCGGGAGGGGAGAGAAAAGAAGAGGAGAGGAGAGAAGAGAGACGCGCCGCAACTTGCTGCTGCTCCTCCCTCCGCTCCTTGGCCGCGCCGCTGCCTGGCCCCTGCGCGCTGCGCTACGCGGGAGGCGGCATCCACGGGCGCACCGCTCCGCGGGGCCGGCGCCTCCCGGTGAGTTGGGGGCGGTGCGCGAAGTTGCCGTGTCTGTGTTTTGGGGGGGTGCTGGTGCAGTCGCTGCGGGGGCTGCGGGGGCCGGTGGCGGGGCCGCCGCAGGGCTGCGGGACTCGGGAGCCACGACCGCGGGGCTGCCCCTGCCTGGCCGCGGTCCGCGCTGCGGGCGAGTGCGGTGCACATGCGGTGGTGCGGGGGGTAATTGGGGCAGGAGCGGTCACAGGTGCAGGGCACGGCCCCGGCGGGGTCACTGTGCGGACCTCCGCGGCCCGGGGTTACCGCGTCTCCCCGCTCCCGCTGCTGCCAGCCAGCCCCGTAACTGTATTTCCATTCAAATCCTATTACGTAGTGACAGTCTCCAGTTTGTTTCACAGTGGCATCTGCTCCTAGGCTTGGAAAGTCTTTAAGAGGAGGGGGTCGCTGGGGCGAGCGGGGCTGCTCCTCGAAGAGAGCTGCAAGCACAGATTGTCCCTCACGCATCGTGTGCTGGGTGTGCTGCGCGCAGCTTTCGGCTCCCTCAGTGCTCCGGAGAGGGGAAGGGAAAAACAGGCACAGGGTCACACTAGAAAGTTGTGTAGCTTGAGATGTTACAGACGCTAATGGGCCAATTATCTAAATAAACAAACATAGTGATTTATAGGTGTCTGAACTATAATGCTTTGAACGATAGAGCTCTTTAACCTTTCTTTCTAATCTATCCCTCAGAGATTTGGTTTTAAGGAGAGTAATACATCATCTGTGGTGCTGAATACGCGAGTTGATTACATTTGTAAAAGGAATGGCCTTTGAAATAATACTGAGCCATTAAGCAATAAATGCAGAAAAAGAGTGAGACAGAGAAAGAACAAAGATAAAATTTTGGCAGAAAATACTTTCCCCGTTCCTAGCAGCCTAGGAAGCATAGCAGCTGTGCTTGATTAACTTTTATCCAGAGTTCTAATTTTATTAAATTAAACTTCAAAAAACCAAGCACGCTGTGCGAAACCAGAAGCAAATCCTCCTTAGTCCTCTCAAAGACTGTCTGTGTTGTAGATAAGTGATGATCGGAGCTGCATCTGTTAAAAGAATTTGCAGAAGCAAACACTGCTAAAGATACCCAGTAGGTAAATGAAAATACATTGTCATTGTATTTGTTTCTCTTAGGCAATACAGCGCCAGACATTTCAAATTCCAGGGGGGGTGTTTTACATCTTCTAAAATTTTGCCCTTATAGATATACTTCTGTGTGAGGTGTACAGCTTCATTATGTCAAAAGTGCCTCCCCTAATTGGAAAAGTGATTAATTCAGGTGTTAGCTTATTTAACAAAGGTCAGATTCTGCAGCCTGTGGGTCATCTCCTGCAAGGGGTGAGTGTCTTTTGCACTTGTTGAAAAAGAAAATAGTACAGCATGTGTAACACCTTGCAGGCCTGAAGTACAAGAGCAATTTTGTCTTTAACCAACATTTCAACACAGAATTTTATTAACATAAAATCAATATTCAGGTCAGCAGTGGGGATCTGCAACTTCCAAATGAGAACGTGATCTGAAGACAACGCATTGCATGTATGAGTAAAGGTTGTGGGATATGACAGTCATCAAGCTCACTGATCTTTTGTTTGGTTCGTTTTATGAGATGTCATTTAATGAGGAAAAGAAACAGGTAATTCATTGCGTGTTTAGACAGTGCTCCTCGTAAGTCTCATTGCCAGGCATTGGAACGTGAATGCAGCTTTAGATTATGCATTGTATACAAATGACTACTACTAGATAACTTAAGTTCTAAATTTATTCTACTATTAAAGTTATATTGATCAGAAAGTGGCAACTGGATTCCAAGTCCTAAACAAGAAATGCTTGATAATCTTTGAGCTAATTTATATTTTAGGAGGCACTGAGGAATTCACAAGAAAAGCAATTGAGTTTTTCTTGCTTGATATGCAGTGGCGTTTAGTTAAGGAACACTCCTTCTGGGGTACCATTAACTTTGTTGACACACAAAGGAGTTAAATCTGTTTATCAGCTCATTGATGCCCATGGTAAAGTGCTGTAGAGTTCAATGGCTGGAACAGGACAGTTATCTTCCTTCCAGTAAGGATGGGGATAGAGAACTGAGGGCCTTTTCCAAAGTAGTTCCAAACCTGTATCACTTTTGACTGCAACATACAATGCAAGAATAAGATTAATAGACCAAGAAGGCTCAAAAACATGTAACACTTAATTGAAACAATAAATCATTCAACTAGCATTACCCAGTCTCCTGTAGCAATGCCTCTGCTTCCAGGTCCTGAGAATGGAGCAAGTTCTGGGCACAGGGTATGAAGGTGGCGCAGCCCCGGAGCAGCAGCAGCACGGGCAGGCAGCCTGTAGTTTGGTGGTTGTGCTGTGGCCAGGAGGGAGCCCGGGCAGGGTGAAGGGTTGCAGAGTACTGACACTCACCCTCATCCCCAGCTTGCCAAGCTGGGACCAGGAGTGGCCTCCTCCCATGTTTAAGGGTTTGCTGAATGTATGCCAACTGCTGGTCCAGGTCCTGCATGGAGCCAGCAGGGAATTGGTACTGAATGAGGCCCTGGTTGTACTGCCTGTAGCTTGCAGGCAGGCAGCCCTGCCTGCTTGCTGCCCATCCTGGCATCCTAAGGATGCCATCAGTTGCAAGCCATATACTGTGTATAATGACACAAAAAAATTCCAGTGAGGGAAGAAGCTCAAGCTTCTTCCTTGGGAAGATGGTCCTTTTCTAAATGCTCACATGATCTGCTTACGTGGAGTAAAACATGCAAAGGGCAAGCAGTGCACACTCATTTGTGCAATACTAGTGGTAGTAAACTCTAAATTTGGGAATCACTATGCCATCACGTGGGCTCATGGAGGCCCTGTGAAAGCTGCAACACAGATGGGGAAATTGAAGTCTGATTTGGCTGCAAATTTGCTGCAGGTAGTTGAGATGTTGGTTGCTGTTACCCCATCTTCATCCTGGTATCCCTCATGCTCCCTCATGTGCTGTGCCACAGGTTCTCCATCAGTCTCTCCTTCCCCCTGGCTCCTCACTTCCCAAAACCCCCATGTGCTGTGCCAGCAGCACTCTGATCCTGAACCGGGGCGAATGGCAACCCTCAGGTGTTCGGTGACTCACTCAAGGCCCCAAGCTGCAAACCCCTCTGCAGTTTCATTCTGCTTTGCTTCTGTGGTGAAGCAGGTTTTTTTGCAACACTGTGCCCACAGTTACCTGGGCAGGGGTGGGCAAGCTGCAGGTGATGGGACCTCCGAAGATTGCTTCTGAAAAGGTCCACCAACACGTCTGTGAGGTGGAGATGATGAGTGACAGGAGGTGTGCCTTTGCTTCATAGATGTGATATAACCCAGTTTTAATTAAAGCAGCCGCAGTAGATTATTAGGGTAGATAAATACTGCCTTGTTACAGCCCTCTTGGGTCGTATGTAAGCAGTATTCGTTTTAGAAAGGATGAATGAATAGTCAGTGTGAAGGATAAAGATCAGCATTGTTAATCACTCTGGAAGTCTTCCGTGGGAAAGTGTAAACTCATGAGGAAAGACAGTGCCCATAAATGTCGTTTAAATATTTACATAACTTGAGAATAAAATTTTGTATTAAAGGCATGCAAGCATCAAGTTATGTTTGGGTTCCTGTCAAAGAACAGTTGGCATTGGTCGGTGGTAGGCTGTACTTCCACGTAGTGCTTTGCTAGCACTAACGAAGAGCTCGTCTTCAATGCCTCCTGTGGAAAAAACCCTCTAATTTTTCTTGTCAAAGTGCAGAGAAAAACATTAGAAACTTGGGAGGCTACATGTGCTTAAATTCTTGAACTTCAGGAGGCGTTAACTCTTCACTCGTGGTGTTCATGGGTAAGCAGTGTGCCAGGTGGCTTTATCGGGGCTTGAGGCATGGGGGCTGACCATCCAGCTGCAGTTTGTTGCTATTGATACATCTGCAGAGTGAGAAGAATGGCTCCAGGTAGAAAAGAGTGAGTTTCCACCCCATAAATAACTGGAAATTATAGGAATTGTTCCTCTACTATTCCTTGATTTTGTAATTCTCACTAAAGTTTCTTTTGTCCTTTCCCAGCTCTTGAAATGTGATACAACTGTTGGAAAAAAAAATAAATCTGTGTGCTTTCATGTAAATGCGATGAGGATGAGCCTTTGAAAATATATCTAGCTGATGTTGATGAATAAACAAACTTGGCCAGGGTGAATCTTTTCATCTAACTTCAAGAGCCACGCTGTAATGAAGTAAATATAGATGTACTTAATGGGCTTCTTTCATCCAAATACATAGCAAACCCTTTAAAGTAATGCAAACAAATCTAAAATGGATTTCTAAATGGCCTTTTTTTATGTTGTCTTGATATTGGAGCAATTTAGTCTAGCCAAGCTAAGCCAGGAGTGGAGCTTGCTTCTGGAGCTGTGCAGGTGAATGATGGCCTAAGTGAGAGAGGGCAGAGGGAACATGAGAGACTAGGCTCTTCTCCTGCAGTTGTTGTGCAGTAAAGGTGGGAAATGCTCCTTCCATGTGTAGTTTAAAACATGTTATTTGATGAGTGAGTGTCTCCTCAGACATGTCCCTTTGGAAGGCAGCTTGCAGACAAGGCTTCGAGAGGCAGGGCAACCTGCAGGGGCTGCTGCCCGTTCACCCTCAGCTGTGGCTCAGCCCGGGCTGCACGAAGAGAGCCCCCGAGGCTCAGGATGACCGGCTGCCTGCCTCTGGGGCCACCTACACGTGGCACGCCACTGCTTGGCTGGGTGCAAACCTGCCTGTGGGGCTTGCTCTGCAGGACACATCGTGGCGGTGCCCCAGGCTGGGTGCTGGCTGACAGAGTAGCTGAGCTGGGTGTTAAAGGTGGCCTCCAGACCATCGTGAGAGCTGCCAGAGACACAGTCATTGAAGTGTGACTGCAGCAGTGGTGGTGACTTTGGCAGCATCTTGTTGGTTGGAAGCTGTGGGAAACTGGAGCTCAAAGAACAGTTCTGCAGATCTGGACATCCACTGCATGACAGTGGATTGGGTTTCATTTCGAGACATGCAGGATGACTGTTTTCAATGGTAGCATTTGCAAACAGATTAATGACTTTTAGTACAAAGCGTGTCTTGCACATACAAGTGTTTGGTTTCACTGCCCTTGTTTTTTTCAAAGAAGAACAATGCGTAATGTTTGTTTTTCCCATATCATGGAAAAAGTCTTCGGATGTCCTCTTTAAAAAGTGCAGTTGTAAAACAACTTTGCTTTAAAAACAAATCTGTTTTAAAAAGGATAAACACTGTTCCAGAGAAAAAGACCTTTACTTGGTCTTAGCTTTTTTTAATAGGTGAAGTTCAGATCCATTTAATTCCGTTGTGGAATAAAATTCCATTCACAGCTGGGCAATATAAGAGTTTGAGTATTAGACTATTTAGACAACTATGTCAGCATAATTACAGAAGTTCTTCAGAATGAGATTTTTCTTTACTGAGATCTTGATGAATGGGAAATACTGTAAATAATGTTTTCTGTAAGTGTAAGAGGAATTTTGTGAAAGAGATTTAAATCTAGGAGGCTGTTGTACTTTAAAAAATAAAATAGTGATTTACTAACGTCCAGATCCAACTCGCTGTTTGACACTTCGAATACCAGACCAGTCCAGTTTAGCTCACATCTGGTCGTGTTGTGCCATGTGTACAGAAGTGACGTGTATTAAAAACTGCTCAGCTTAGGATGTGTTCATCTGGGGATTTACTCATAAATAATTGATAACCCTCTGAAACAAAATCTCTTCATTACTCCATGGATTGCTCACCTCTTCCCTCCCTCACTCATTGTTCTCGCAGGCGGGGAAAGAAGGAGGCACTGCTTTAATGAAGGTGCACGTCAGCCTCCACTGCTCCTTCCAAAGGTCATCTAGCTAAACAGTGGCAGTGAAATGCTTGACAAAGATAAACATTTAACGGAGATATGTGGCATTCCAGTGTTTTAGAGGAACCACTAAGCTGCTGTCTTTAAGATTTCTTTGCATCCTAGCATAGAAGCGGTGCTTATGATGTATTACTAAATCAATGAAATGTTTGCATCTAGTGTGCTGCAAGACAGGACGTCAAATTAAGGATCATTTGCTGTGCAGTACCAATTACAGCTGTAATATTTGGGCTTGATCTTTTGTGATTTTGCTGCTAAGGATACTGTTAAGTATCCTTGCTCTAACTGTTAACTGCAAATGGGACAAGTCTGGGTGAGCAGTGGTTTCTCATTTAAGCAAGGGTTTGCGAGTGAGTTCCTATTTACGAGATATTGATGCATAGTGATGAATTTTCCTTTTCTGCAAAAAAAGAAGAACAGTTCTGCTGTCCACTAACTTAAAGTCTGAGTTGATCTAACAAAATCTCATTTGAATGGAAAAAGTGTCTTAATGTAAGTTCAGTTCATCTTTCTGATGACTTGATTGCTTTAGATTTACTAGCCAAGTTCTGTAACAGCCTTTAAAGGTGCTAATACTTGCTTGCATTTAATAGCCCTAACTATTGCTAATGTACAGGAAATGTTCAAATCACATCACTGAGCGAGAACCCTAACAAATGTTACAGCTATTTTATGTGAAGTTTCAGATGTTACTCTTTTTAATTGAAAGGTGAATGCTATAAAGGCCTGTCAGACTGCAATTTCCAGATGACAGCACTTTCTGTGGAGTAACTGGAAGTTCTAGAGTGCTGATCCCAGCTTTCAGCTTCAGGATTCATAGCTCAAACTCTTCCTTTTTAACTTGGCAGAAGTATGCATCTGTGGTGATGTTCGGATTTGTGTCTTCCAAAGAAATATTGGATCAATCAAAGAAAATGAGAAAGATTTTCTGAAATGGTAATCACATTCTGGCTGATACTGGAGAGAACAGAGCCTTCTCTAAACCACAAGATTAAGCTTGCTTATAAAGGATTAACAGAGCTCTCTTCTGTTAATTCGTAGTGGTGTAGTCGGAGTGCCTGATTCTACATCAGTGGAAAATCCATTATCAATCAATGGGAATTTTGCAGCTGAAGCCAAAGGGATTAGAGACTCATCATTCGGAAGTGACTGAAGGAGAGAAAGCCCTGGATATGCTTGTTGCCACACAGCTGTGAGCCACCGCTGGGGTGTGCCCACAAAAAATGGCAAAGGAAAATGTTCGGTTGCCTCAGGCAGGCTTTTTGCAGAGACTGTGGAAGGGCTCGTGCCACTGCGCAGGGCTGCAGAGAAAGCTCGCCTGGGGTGCTGCCGACAGTGCGCTGTTGATCACGTCCAAGCGAGACGATTCCAAATCGGAAAAGGTAAACAGAGAAAGGTGACCTGAAGCCCTCTTCTGCGGATCGTGCTGAGATGGGGGAGAGTTAATGAGGAGGTCAGTGAGACCAGGAGTTAAGAGCCATGGAAGAAAGGTCCAGGTTTGGGCATGAGGGGTGCAGAGGAGCACTGGTGCCTACACCAGGCTCTGGCACCCAGGCACGTTTGTTTGGGGGACTGGAGTGTAAGGGAGAGACAGGAAGAAATTGCTGAAGAGGTTGCTAAAGAATTAGCTACTGATGGTGTCGAGGGTGATTCCCTAACAAACTGCACTGCCTGCAGAAGTTTCTTGCTTCAAGAAACAACAGCTATTTTTCCTTCTAGTAGAATGCATAGACCAACATTCAGACTGTTAGAGCCTGCAAACTAGAAAACCTGTGGTTACAGACTTACTTTAGTTTGGAATATTCACTAAGCACATTCCAAAAATGTAATTCTACTTTCTTTTGAAATGCTCTCATAGAGCTTAGCTTAAAAGTAGCTCTGACCCCAAGCCCTGTTGTGGGGAAAAGCACAATCTCCATGGCCTCTGCTGCAACACTGGGTAGTTACTTTTCCACACATGGAAGCTGATGCTTCACAAAAAGCTATTAACAGTAAAAATAACACTTTTTACAACAACTTGGTACATACAAGTTTATTGTTTTGATCTATTGTAATAGGCAAGGTTGTGTCATTTAGTTTGGCAATTACAGAGATTAAATTAATTTAGTTTTCCTTTGCTCTTGTTAAATGCAAAATAATTGAACACACATCATGGAAGGTTGGGGCTTCCTTGTTTGTAGCTTCATCATTTATTAATCTAACACATTAAATGAGAGGCTTTATAGATTTGCTTGCCTAAGGAAAAAGAAGAAGAAAATATAGAAAGGCCAAACTAGATATGTGTGTATTCCGTCTCACACTTTGTTGTGCTGTCAAATTTTGCCTCATTTTTAGTACTTTGTAAGAAAGGACACTGCTTTGCTTTGCCCCCAAAAGGATAAATTATGACCTAATGTTTAAATAGTCTGAGTAAGCTTATATTTGGATAGGCAAAGTCACTTGTGTGGTTCCCCTCACACCCTTCATATAGGAATGTAATCTTATAATTGGACAGGCAAAATAAACTACAAATGAGCACACTGTAAAAATGTGTATTTTGGTGCTATCTTGGCCATCTTAATTGACTCCCCTAGTTATAGGAGGGACTGTGCCTGCCTCTAGTTCAGCCTTTTCAGGAGATGGTGTTGGCAGCGGTGCAATAATGGCTCAGTGGGGGCAGACAAGCTCTTCTTTCTTACCTTCACGTAGCTGGAGGGGATTTGAAAATTGGATATTTCTCTCTGTTTCTGCAGCTCCAAGTACTGACACTGCCAGCTATGGATTAGTGAAATAAATCCCTCATGTTCATAGTGAAGTGGAAAGTATAAAGAGCATTTTCTGCCTTTTTTCCCCCTTTTTAATGTGTCATTTGCTTGCTGGCACAGTGACCTCCATTTCATGACTTGTGATGTGACTTGCGCTGGAGTTTTTCTCTGTGGGTTAATTAATCACTCAAGGGAGTAGCAGCATGTGACATTATGCATGTGGACCTGAGGTAAACAATTACCTATAGACCACCTGTAATGAATGTGTACTTCAAATATTATCTGTTAATGTACTTTGGTTTTTCCAATATGATCTTACTTCCCTTTTATTTATTGTCTTAACTATATCCTTGATAATCAAAAGGGATGCAAACATACAGTCATCTCTTGGTGTTATAAGTGTAACTGTATTTGGCAAAAAATATTCCTGGAAATTTAGTCCATGAAATTTGCCAGTTCATTGACAAATGGTTTTATGCAAGTAATGTAGAGGTATGACAATTTGGTTTTCCAGGGTATCTTGGTGGACAGTCTGTCAAATTTTAAAAATTGTTCCAGTCAATTATATTGACTGAAGTGAAAGAAAGAATTTTTTTATTTTCTGTTCTTGAAGATTTAATTTAACACTGTTGATCTACATTTCGATATCAATTGTGTATTTTAATTTGTGTGAGTGAACCCTGAAGCCCTTACTCACTTGTGACTCCATCTTTAATTTTGCTTGACAAGTCCATCTCATTTCTAGAAAGCTAATACACCAGGAATTGATTAGCATTAACCGTCAGGTAAACAGTAGGGAAGGAAGTGATGTCTGGGTCTGGTGTGGGGCCTGACCAGTTAAGCTGAATTAACGGATGCTGATTTCCAGGTGATTCTGTTATCACCTTCCTCAACAGATTTGATTAAAACCAGCCCTTAGAGAAGAACTGGAGAAAGCAAACTAGAAGCAAAGGATTGGTTTCCTGCCATTATTATGAGGAAACTAGCTGTATTATTTACTTGACAAAGCAGGCAGGCTGCAAATAACTCAGCATTTATGTGTTTCGTGTTTATTCAGCACTCAGGCACAGCGTGCACAAGTAACATGGTGCAGTTAGTTCTCAACAGGCACATCAACATCTGTAGCTGGTCTGGGAGGAGAAGCCCAGTCTGTGAAATGGGTGATGAAACTTCCAAACTCCTGTAGGGGTGGCCCAAGGAGCTGATTGTAGCCTGAGACATCAAAGCCCTGGAGGTTTGGACCTCATGGTTGGCAGTCTGGGAACCTGGAAACCTTTGGTTGATTTTTGTCACTTTTTTTTGCTTCTCCCATCTGCAGGAATTACTGAAATATTAGTTCTTGGACAGTGGTAATGTGAGCACAAGTTTGTAGTTTTAATCAGCAGTAAATAAAATTTTATTCAGGAAACACAGTAAACAAGAAAACTTGTTTTCCTTTGGGTTTTTTTGAGCTAAGCAGAAATTACACATTGCAGTGGTATGATTCCCTGAGAAGGAGAATTCTGAATTCTTGGCACTTTTCATGTTCCAGCCGGTGTGATGTGTGCCCTGCTCCACAGAGCAGTTGTATTTCCTATATTAGCTTGTATAATTAATTACACTGATGCTTTAAAAAAAGCAACCGCTTTAAACAGAAAAGGCTTTCTTTCATTTGATTCTAGAGAAATGAGAAAAAAACCCCAGCCAAACAAAAAGCTCCAAACCCCCAAAACCAACCAAAAAAGCCCACACAGAAAACCCTTGGGAATTTCTGGGTTTAAGCTATCTGTCCATAGGCAACAGGAAATCAATTTTCTGAGGTATAACTCTAATGTTTTAGTGTTCATTATTTAATAAAAATTATAGTCCCTGCAGTTCTTCACTGCTGGCACTTAGAAATACTGAATTCAGAAAAAATAAGTGTGAAGATTGCTGTAGGTAAATGACCAGGACAAGAGCTGTGAGATTTTTACCTTTTAAACACCTAGCTACCTGGTTTTATTGACACTGCAGTACCTATGGTGCGTATGTGCATCAGCCTGATTGTGTGCAGATGGGAGCAAGCTCTTGTAATAAAAATAGTGCTGTTAAGTCAGTTTTATGGTAAAGGGTGAGGTTTCGGTGGCAGGGAGGAGTGCAGTGTTGCTTTCTCTTCCTTCCTGTATCTGGTGTTTCAGTTTAACAGCAGAGGAATGCTGGGGCTGAAACTTAAACTTGCCTTTTCTCACTCTCCTGCATGATCCTCTCCAGTGAACTTCTGTCCCTCAGCCACGGGAGTGATGGTGTTTGGTACAGGAAGGGGTTAATTTCCAAAAGCACAGGCTGGCAATTCAGTGCCTCTGGAGCTATAAATGAGGAGATGCTGATACCGAGAAGACTCTAAAGTGGACCTACTGGAGCATTTAGCCAGCATGGGATCAAGGATCACAGGTCATTTACACGCTGACAAGAGTCTGACTTCTGCTGGGGCAGCCGTACTCGTGGCTGGCCCCCGCTGATCAGTGCTGTGTCCGCAGGATGTCACCTGCTCTACTGGTGAGAGCAGCTAGGAGTTGTCCCACATCCAGAGTTTGAATTTCTGAGTGGCAGGTACTGGGTGCAGAGTCCTACTCCTGGGGAGGAACAATCCAGGCACCAGTATGTGCCGGGGGATGGCCATTTGGAAGGCAGAAAAGGTGCAGGGATTCTGGTGGACACCAAGTCGAACATGAGCCAGCAATGAGCCCGTGGGGCAAAGAAAGGTGAACCACATCCTGGGCTGCATTAGACAAAGTATTGACACCAAGTGGAAGACGGTGATCCTGCCCCTCGGCTAGGCACTGGAGGCCACAGCAGGAGTGCTGTGTCCAGTTCTGAGATCCCCAGTACTGGAGAGAAGTGGACATACTGGAGGGAGTGCCACAAAGGGCCGTGAAGATGATGAGGGGATTGAAGCAACTCTCACATGAGGAGAGGCTGTGAGAGCTGGGACTGTTCAGCCTGGAGAAGAGAATGCTCAAGGAGAATGTCACCAATGTGTAGAAATACCTGAAATGTGTGTCCAAAGAGGACAGAGCCAGGCTCATTTCAGTGGTGCCCAGTGACAGGACAGGGGGCAGTTAGCAAAACCAGAAACACAGGAGATTTCCTATGAACGTCAGGAAACACTTTTTTTCACTGTGGGGGTAACTGAACACTGGCACAGGCTTCCCAGGGAGGTTGTGGAATCTCCATCCTTACACATATTCAAAACCCACCAGGACATGGTCCTGGGCATCTGGCTCTGGGAGGCCCTAGTTGAGCAGAAGTGTTGGATCAGATGACCTCCAAAGATCCATTCCACTCTCACTTTATGGTTCTGTGATGGCATGAAATACACCCTTAAGCAGCTGTGCTGGATGAGTTGTAGGACTACCGCTGTGCCACTTCAGACAGAGTTTTTTTAAGAGCCTGTTCTAAAGTAACAATTCTCTAGTTTGTTTCTTAAAAATTTGAAAAAGGTTCTCCATTCTCACTGAAAAAAGGATAGAGATATAGAGATATATTTTTGGTACCATATGACTAACCGGTTCGCTCCCACTTTTCCACCTTTAGTTTTTAAAAGATAAAATCTCTTATATGTTCCCTTGATTGTAAAGCAGGGACTCAGTATCTGCTGTCTCCTGTTCCTGCAGGATGTGTGCAAAAGAGCAGTTACTTCATCACTGTTTTGACTATGTATGTGAAAAATAAAGGAAAATCTCATTCTTTGCAGTAACTTGAGCCTGTAAATGTTGAACAAATAACAGTTTTTGTGCAAACCTTTTGTCTTGCTTTGTTGAAGTACCTCTTTATCTTTAAAGCCTGGTTCTTACTAGCTGTGTTTCCAAGCCATTTGTAGCTGACATCATGTCCCATGTGCCTCCACAGCACAGCAGATGAGGTGCTGAGCTTAGCTGTCATGTTAATAGGCCTTAAGCAGTATCATATCCAAGACTCTAGGCAGGAGACTTTTATCAATGCAAGCCTCCAGACAGGGCTTTTGTAAACCACAGTGGTTATGTGTGCCACTGCATGTGCCCTCCTCCTGGTGAGTTAACACCCCTGCAAACAAACCCCACCAAAGGTGTAGTTTTTGATGCATGTGGGAGCAGTGGAACTGTTATCAGTGACCTCAGCCTTCTCTCTTTGCCTTGTGAGCTAAATTTGTATTAATTACAGGCATAACTTTAATCTTCGTCAACAGGATAGAAACAGTAGTGTTACCCTTTGACTGTTGATGTCCAATTTGTCTTTATCCCCTGATGCTGTTTGAAAAATAAGGATTGAAGTATTTTGCATATAAATTTATTTTGTAGTCGTGGTTTTTAAAATTCACAGAGGGCCTGGTCTTAGATATACTGGTGCTGCCTTCTCAGTGTAAATATTATTGCTCTAGTGCAATCCTTGGAGACTGTAGTAGGCTTTCCAGGTCAGGGATAGTTTTTTAAGGCAAAAGAGGAGCAATCTTAACAGAAGTTGTTTGGTTTTCCCAAAGGAGAAGGAGAATTCCCACATCAGGACAGGATGAAATCCAAGCCTTAACAGAGGTCTTCCTTAATTAAAGGCCTTCACAAGAATTTATGTACCATTTAAGATTTCAATATACTTGCAATAGCAAAGGCTTCAAAGGAGGAACAGGTGCATGTGTGACAGAGTGGCTAAGACCTCAGTGAGCTGCAAAATGTGTCGCAACTTCTTCTTTTTACATCTGACCTAGGAAGTGGGTGTAGACTTAGGAACAAATTTAGCCAAGAGAGATACCCCTTCCTCCAGAAAAGAGATTTTGCTCTTTGGCTCTGGTACCAAAAGCCTGTGGTGTAGGAAGAAAAATGCTTAGGAGGATTTGACTTCATATGGCATTTTAGTTCATCTAAAAATTTTTAGGAAGGTTCAGAAACACTCTTGTTAACTGAAAGGCTGCAAATGTTGACAGGCATAGGTGTACACGAAGAATAGCTATTGAGACGATTTCCATGATAATTGAATATGTAGATTTCATGTTGCTTTGAAATTTGCATTTTCATGCCCCTTTGTGGCTTTGGAGGGATTATACATACAGACCTCTGGTGCAGAGAGGAAACTGCATGGATAAAGTGACACTTGGTGCTACATTTGTTCTTCATTGTATAAGAGGTATATTTATTTTTAGTTTTGGTCGTGTAAGAGTGCTGCGGTCCTGAAACTGAGAAGAAATATTTTGGTGTTTCTGTCTTTTTATTGCAACTAATTGATGCAAGTCAGAGATGCTAATATCTGTAGCTAATAAGAAAATAAATTGGGGGGGTTTCTGTTGTATATTTTATTTGGATTATACTGCACATGTGACATGAGCAGTGAACTCAAGAATAACACTGCTGTTGCATTTCGACAAACCTGTAATATAAAGAAAATTCTGAAGGATTTCAGAAAAATTCTGAATTAGTGTGTAAAAATGTGTCTTTTAACCTTAAGGGCTTTTTAGACACTGAAGTATTTGTCCCACATCCAAATAACAGCAGATCAGTTGAAAACAGGAGAAAGTCAGAAGAGACAAAATTAGTATCCTCGGGCTCAGCATGGGTAGCTGCTTAAACACACTGTAAAAGTCACTTAAGGCATCTGTATATAAGCAAGCAGAAACAGTGGTCTGCTGAAAGCACAAATGTTAGGAGTTGTTCAGACTACAAAAATATCCTCAAGCAGATGGGTATCTGCCCCTAATGAGTCCAACAAAAAAACCCAGCCAGACTGTTGAATTGGATGCAAGCTAAGCATGAAGACCTGAAAAAGACTTTGAAGCGTAAAGAGTCTGCAACATAAAAGAAAATTACGAACTGTGTGTCTATCTCTGAAAAACTGGATACCTGTAAAAGCACTGGAAGGCATGCCGGGTCACTAGGCAGGACGTCGGAAAAAATAACTCAGTTGAATTGGTCATTGCAGAGAATTTGGTCAGGTGTTGCATTGGGTAATGAAGATGGGAAGGTGTCAGACTGCTGAGATGTCACAACAGCAATGCTGAAGGAAGCTGGAGGATTGAAAATTGAATACGGAGGTGTGACCATGTGTTGTACAGAGCAAGGCCAGTGCTCTTAAGAGGCAGCACTGCTGACAGAAAACACACCACACATGTGGATGCTGCAGCTGTGATTTGAGAATCTGAGCACTGGATTACATTTTTAAAGACCCTGAAATATTTGGTGGAAATTAGGTGGTGATTTTGAGCAGGCTGGCAGTGACAGTCCTGGGAGGGTGTGAGTTACCAGGTGGACAGTTTCTCTTCTCAGCCCACTCCAGCTCCCTCCTTTTGACTTCTGCTGTTTCCCTTCCAAGTGGGTGAGCACAGAAGCCCCGCTGCCTTCAGTTCCTGTCGTCCTGCCTGCAAGCCCTTAACTAGCTCTACCATCTAAGTCCATCCTCCCCCAAAACTAGCTCATTCTTGATAAGATATTCACTTCAGTTTCCCTGTGATTTGTGAAAGTGGAGAAAAATAATGTGAAAAAATGGGTGCTTGGCCTCCTGGATATTTCATGAGAAGGCTGTATTATTTATAAATAATTTATGACTTTGAAGACACACTTTCTCCCTAGGTTATATGTCTTGTGTAACTGAACTGTGTGATTTACCTTAAATTGCCTATCTGCCATGCATCATGAATCTCCATTCTATGCTGTTTCTCTTCCCCTGTACAACTTCCTCCTGTGGATGAGTGATTTGCATAAAACGAATTCTTCATGTAAATGTGATCAGGCTGCAGCTCCAGCATCTTGTAATGGATGTACCAATCCCCTTGAATTGGGCTGGTGTCTGTCTTGGTAATTGAATCTATTTGTTTGTTGCTATAGTTTTGGGAATTAGTGGGAAGTGAGATGCATGTGCTGACATGCTTTTGCTGCAGCCTTTGTAGCCTTACCTTATCATAAGGCATCTTTGAAAAAAAGCAAGAGGCAAGCATTGGGATGGGGGTTGGCAGTGCTGCAGCTCATGCGGGGGCTGGGACGAGAGCCAGGGGCTCCCTGGAGACACCCTGGTTATCTGTCCTGGTCCTGAGCCAGGAAGCTGCCCCCCATCCCTGTGGGGACAACCTGCCCAGGGCCCGGACAGACAGTGTAATTAACTGGTGCATAAGCCAGAGAGATAAGGAGCTCTGCTGCTTTGACTGGTGTCATTCAGGCTATGACATGGAGCTTGATGGGGCCTGTGAGGTGCCAGGCTGTGTGAAGCCCCTGTCTGAGAACAGAGCAACCAAAGTATCTCAGATTTTCCTGCACCCCTCTGCTCCCTGTGGTCTCAGCCTTGCATTTGTTTGTGGTTTTTTACCCCAATCACTGGTTTTGGCTGACCCTCTTAATTCATAGTCTCATGGTCTTGTCTCCCAGCCTCACTTTCCCTGATCTGTTTGATTTCTCTTTCTGCTCTTCCAGCTCCTTTTATACCAATCTTGTCCCACCTTCTGTGATCTTCCTGGCACTTCCTCTCTCCCCTTTACCTGAAGCATCAATAACTGAGATAATGAGACAAAGGCCAATTTTCCCAATTACTTCGTATATGTATGCGTTATGTAGGGCCTCACCCACTCTGTTTTCTCTCATCCTTCTGTCCTTTTCTACAGTGGTCTCTAGAGGATGGGATTATCTTTTAGTGTGTATTTAGTGCATTTTCGCTGCCGCAGTGTGAATAGCACTGAGTAATGGTATACATATTTTGAAAACTTAGAGCTGTGTTGTAGTGTTCATTTGGGCTAGTAATACCTGACAAATGACCGTGTGGCCTACCTTTGGTAAGATGTTTTCCTGGTTGTCATTGCATAATTTTATACTTTTGAAGTTGGAAGGGAAGATAAATTAATAGTCTGTATGGCCTGTAATAATGATTTCATGCTTTTTATACTAATGTTAATGTGTTCTCAGTAATGCATTTATGGGAAATACCTGCTAATTTAGGTAACGGGGATGGTATTTTGATCAGGTGTGTAGTAAATGCAGAAGTTGGACAGTATTTTTTGAAGGCTTCTCCATCTTTCTATAATTACTGGATAGATAATATGAACTTGCCAGATTCAACATGCTAATGATTGCTTTCCAGCTTTGAGAGAGACAGAAATTATATGCTAGCAGTGTCTGAACGAGATTTTGCTTTGGTAGTGTAATAAAAAATACAATACTGTGCTCTCTTGCCATTGTGTAAACATCCATGAATATGTCCTTGGTCTTTCAGTACAGAAAATAATGAAGATGAAGCTAAATTTACTTCAGGAGTACTCAAATGGCTATTGATGGCTTGGGAATGTTAGGTTATCAATACTAGATGAACTGCTTTGTTGTTGTCTGACACTTTGTAGGGCTGTCTCATGAATCATGTTTAGATAAAAGGCAAATGCTCTTACTGTCCCATTTTGCTCTTTTAAATTGCTACCTTTTCAGCTTCATCTGCAGATTTCCTGAAGCGAGCTCTCTGGGCCTGAGGCGCAGGGCATTTTCTTAGTGGTGTCTTTTTTACACTGGCTCTGGACTGTGCTACCTGATTAAAGGCAAGTCTGCTGAGATCCCAGCATGGGACAATGATCTGCTGTGCTCTCTGTTCCACAGGCAACTTAGCACTGCTCTGTGCTGGCCACAGTAAAGAGAACTGTGTGTGGGTACTGTTCTTAAATACTTCACATACCCTTGATGCCTTGCAGTTGGGTCTAGACTAGTGGGGAAGAGAGCACTTCGGCTCTTGTGCCACTAGCTGTTTTATTAGTTGCATCTTACTGTATCTCACTTTTAAAGGAATAATTTGCAGCCCACCAATACCTCGGGGATGAACAGAGTACTTTCCAGTATTTTCTTTTAAAATTCAGTCAGTATGGTGGATTACTACAGAAAAACACGGAGACCTTTAGTCTTTCATATTTATTACCATTGCATTGGGACTGTGTAGGCAAAAGAGCAGTCTGAGGTAGCAGAAAACCCTTGGATGAACGAAAAAATGAACAAAAAGTGGTATAAGCTGCAGCAACAGTATATATGACTCTGTAGGAAATAATCTAATCCCCAGTTAATTTAAAACATGCTTAAAATTACCAGATCTTTTTAAATTGGTGTCTTTGTTTCAGAAGCAAGTCGTGCAGCCCCAAGTGGTGTGGATTTACTGGGATATTGCTAAAGAAATAGCAGGACAGGAACCTGGCCTGTTTGGCTCAGGAGCTGTGAACCAGAATACACATTGGTGTGTGAAGTTGGAGTGTACTCTGTGGGAAATGGGGGATATTCTGGGAGAAAGCTTTTGTAAAGTTAGTCTGATTTATTCTGAAAAATACATAAATTAGATAGTGCTCTTAATGGTCTGTGTTTATGCTGGTCAGTGTTAAGAGTAAGAGGCAAGGCTCAGATTCTCCTGCACTGCTTTCAAAGTGCACATAGTAAACTTGCTGGATACCTTCTTGCATCAAAAGTTTTAGTACCTGTATCAGTTGGACTTCAGCTAAGGTGAGGACTAAAAAGACATTGACTGAGGCTTTAAGGATGATTTGGGCACAGAACCCTCAAGTTCATGGGTAGATGGAATACCAGGAAATTGACTTTTATGGTTTTGAGTGACTGCTGCTTATTCTCTTGCCGTTTCTATCTCTCCCCTACCCTGAACCTTCCCTTAAAGTTGCTCTAGCCGATTATATGGAATTAGACTTTATTGGGACAACTGCATCAGGCAGCAGTGAAGTCTCCCATGCACACTTTTTTCTGGTAGCTAAGAAACTGCTTTTGAGATCGAAGTGTATTGCTGAGTTGCTTTAAAAACTGCTTCTGTACTGGGTCATGGGAAAGGTTTTCAGTGCAGTTTTTTATCCTGATGCATCTATAACTCTAGCAGCAGCCACCAGCAGCATCACTTCTACAGCTGTTTCAACAAAGAAATAAATCTCACCATCAATTTCTCTTGGCACTGCACAGCAGTTCCATGTATTAAAATGCACAATGAGAATACAGCATTAGGGAGGAGGTGTTTGTGTACCTACCAGTTACCATGGTAATAATTAAGTGCACACTTAGACCAGTGGGCCCATGGGTGCCAGATCTGTGTGTACAGCATGTGACCCATCAGAGTGAGACTGGGGCAGGTGTCCTGGCGCTTCTTGTCTCTCTCTGTCTTTTGCATTGTGGTTTCTGCAGGAATAGTGCCTGGATGTGGGGGTCCAAGGGAGCCTGCTACACTCCTGCTTTGCTAGCCAGCTGCTGGAAATCTGGGAAGAGCTGTAGTGGCAAGAGCACATAAGTATTTCTGGCAAGTTTTGGGCGTTTTTTTTACTTAGGTGGGTGTTTTTTCTCTTTCCATCGCAAGCACCAGAAAGATCTGGCCAGCCATTGCTTGCATTTTTCCAGCCATGTCCCTGTCTTGTCTAGCAGGAGCTGAGGGTCATTTTTTCCACCTCTGTGGCTGTGCTTTGAAAGCACTAGCTATGCTGGATGCAGTTCAAGGATGGGAGGCATCAGTGCCCTGCCGAGCTGGCTCCTCACAGCCTCCTGCTGATGCTGGGTATGAGAGATCACAGGGCAGGCCAGTTGTTAAGATCAGGTTCTTAATACTTTAGAGAGAGAGATGCCTCTGCCCACATTAAGGTGCAAACAAGACCATATGCTTAAGTCAATAGTATGGGTTTTATTTGACGGTACACAAGAGAGAGAGAGAGAGAGAGACAGACAGTGAAAGACATAGAAAGAGGTGGGAGGACAGAAAAAGAGTTACAGAGACAGAGAAAATATCACACTCCATGGATCCCAAGGATGTCCCGTTGATCCTCTCCATCAGGTCTCCTTGGTGGTGAGGGTTCCCCCGAAGCACAGAGTCCGATGGGTTAATATAGGCTCAGGCCAGGTGCCAATGTCCAGGCACGTCCCCTGGGGGAGGACAAGTTTGCCATTGTCTCTTGCAGCAGACTTTGGATCTGTTGCCTCACTTTGCATCACCTGCAGTCTGGTGGGGCAAGGCCCCAGGAATAGGTCTGGGGAGCACTTCAGGGGGTCTTTGATGGATTAAGACACCCCCTCAGCTGCTTCTCACGTGAATGTCCCGTGGTTGTGGCCTTCCCGGGGTTGGGGGTTCCACAGCCAGTTTGCACAAGGGGGGATGGGTTCCCTGCCCCTGAGCAGAGGTTACCACACACCCAAACCTGCTCCCCCAACCTCGGCTGGGGGGGAAATCTGTGCAAACCTGCTCCCAGCAAATGGCTCTGTGGGCTATGGCCTCCCCCACCCCAAATCAAGCCAGAGATTGTTCCTAGCACAGCTGCTGGGTTTGGCTTTCATTCTTTTCCTCCAGCCTTGTTTACTTCTCCCCAGCCCTGAGATGACTGAAGAATAGGTTTCCCTTTATCTAATCTCGGTAGTTTGACTTACAGTCCAAAGTCTCAGTCTTCAGGGAGGCTTCTTTATAATGAACAAAACTTTATATCAATGTTTGAGGCATGAACTATTTCAGTCTCTGACACCAGTCTGNTCTGGTTCTCTACAGGTAGTAAGGGCCCTATGGCAGACCCATGAGCTATTGACATGTCTAAAGAAGTCAGTTTGAACAAAATCCATAGCTCATATAGATTGGGGTCACATCCTTAACAGGGATAGAGTGTTATCATTTCACATTTTGAAAGAACTATTCTGTGATATCAGTCCATTGTATTGCTCTACTGCTTTGTGCTATTGGTGCCAGAAGAAATGAGAAATGAGGTAAAGCAAAAAATATCTTCTAGTTCTGTTGTTCCTAAAGTATGTGTTTTACTGTAGCTGCATAGCTGCATTCAGTCATGGACCTGGCTCTGGAGAGGAATATGCTTTAGTGATACAAACTCTTCTGTCTAATTCTGCCAAAAGATGGTCTCTTCTGACCTTCTGCTTTTAGACCTATCGCTTTCTACTTGTATGTTGTTTATCTTCTCCTAAGCCTTATTCTTGTGTGTTTTCCTCACACTTACGGCTCCCCTAAGTGTATTTCTCTCTGCTGCCACTCTTCCCATCTTAACAACCTGTATATTTTTGCTTTTTGTCCCAAAGGACTTACATTACTTTCCTGTCGTTCACTTGACACCCGCGTGTTGTCGGTCGCCCATCCAGCCTCTCAGCTCTCTGTCCTCCTGTCTCTGCCAAGCCAGTAAAGTCTCCCCTTGTAAAAGCTGCATTTTACATGGGTCTCAGCTCACGCTGTTCTCATCCAGATAACTCCTGATTTCACTCTCCTTTTTCACCCATTCTATTTGTCCTTCAATTTGGCTAGATTGACTGATTTTTTCACCTTTCATCCTGCTTTTCTCCCAGATTCTCCAGCCAAACTTCTTGCCTATTCTTATCCATCAACTTCCCCACACGTCTCAATCCCAGTTTTCCCCTCTTTTCCTTACTTTTCTCCCATTTCCTAACTCTTGTTCCTATTTTCACGGGAGTATACCTTTCTCATTTCAGAAGGCAGTAAAAAGCATCACTCTGACATAAAGCTTTTTCCTAGGTCATGTCAAGTCCTGTCTTCAAAGAGTAGAGGTACTTGAGCTTTTCAAAGAAAAAGGATGCCAAGACCTTATAACTTGTGCAGTGAAAAGGGCTTTTCTTTCCCTTTATTTTCAGAAACATATGCATTGTTTTATTGGAGATACCCAAAATTACATTTAGCATGAAGCTGCATATTTTAATAATTGAAAATTATCTGGAAGGGGGAAAGTGCCTGACAGCAGCTGTAATAGGCTGCACCACTGCTAGCCTCACCCCTTGTAGTTATCATCACGAAGTGCTAATTTGACTTTAAATGTCTTCAAAGTCCTTTTTCACAACATGTTGGCAAATACATAGTCTTGGAAAAATTTAATATGATGCTGCAAATTTTACAACTCTCCCAGTAGAGTCAGTTGTCCAAGGAGGAGGCGATGCATGAGCAGTGAACTGCTGCCTGGTTTGTAGGAGTTAGTTGAGGAGTGAGAGCCCCACTTTGGAGGTGGGCATTGTTTGTGAGTCCCCTGATGGTGGAACTGCACCCTCATCATTCCTCCTATAAAACCAGTTCTATATATGTAAATGAAAAAAAAAAAAAAGACATCTCACAAATTACAGCAGCCTGTATCACCATAGTCTTACCGTTTTATAGAAGGGCCAGACTGGGATGCTGATATCTGGAAGAGGATTGGTGATGAGACAGAAAATTCACAGCCACTGAAGTAGATTTTTTAGTTTTTAATGGATAAACTTTGAGAGCAGTTTCACAAGCCTTATATTGTTCAAGGTCTGTCTCTGTCTGTCATTTACTTTTTCTCAGTAGAATGAAGACATGATCCCCAGGGAGTTAATAGTAATTCTTTCATCCCGGGGAAAAAAGTGAAAGGAAAAATGAGCTACATCAGATTTGCCTGTGACATTTAAAGTCCAAATCGGAGTTTGTCTGAGTAATTTATCTTTGGGTTTTTGCAGGAAGGAGTGTAGGAGAATATGAATGAGAGCACCTTGGTTATGTCTGAGCTTTCTGATAGATGAGAATTTTTGGTGACTTTGTGTGGCTGGAAGGTCTATCTGTGTGATCTCTTCTCCAGCAGATGGAAGATAACATTAGGAAGAATACTTTATTATCAAATCATGGGAATGACTCCAGTGCAGTATCACCCTGAGACACCACTTTCTTCGAGAGTGACAGGTGATGTGTTTCTGGGATGTCTGAGAAAGCTCGTATCCCCCTGCTGCACTGAACATGCGTACACCAGATTCTCTCTGGCAGTGTTAAACCTGTCTGCTATCTGTATCTGTTGCTGGTGAGAAAAGAAATGAAAATACAGTGTATCCTTGTGGAGAGCATGGCAAGTACAAAGAGACTGAAGGAAGAGGATATGTCCGTCAATTTGCTTAATAGTTCTTTCACAATCTGCTTAGATTCTTGGAGTTCCTGTGAACTACTTTTTGAAAAGGTTATCAGACTGACATAAATTGAAAGCTTCCTGCATGGAGAGGTTCTTTCTCAAACCACGTAACAATTTTTATTTCCCAACTGCTGTTGATTTTCTGATTGCACAGGTGTTTGAGCAACTTCACACTTTGGTCAGGATTTCTCTTTACATTGTGCAGTATTGCATGTGAGCCCACCAACAGTCCTGCATCCAGACCTTCCTTTAATTTCTAGGAATAATATCCAACATGTTCTTGTGAGTATCAGGAGTTAACTAACAGAGGCACTGACAGCCTTCTTTGAATTGCCTACAACTTGGGCATCTTCTGTGTGTCTCTTGGAAGGCAACTCAGTCCATGCTTGGAGGGAGGAAGAGAAAGGAGTGTGCAACCATGGGAGGTGTGGTTCAGCAGGGTGTCCTGTGGTACCTGGGGAAATGTGTACTGGGGAAGACAGTGTCTATCCTTTTCTGCACTGGAGCATGTTCTAGTGCACAGGGGGAGCACCCACGTGCTGCATGGCACTTTTGGGAGACTGCTGTTTCCAGCAGGCAAGACAGGAGCACTGTGTTTACTCTTCAGCTTCTGCTTGTTTCTCAGCTGTTTTTCCCCACAGCTGCACATCACATAGAGTCTCTTGAAATACAGCTTTTTCAGCAGCTGTTTGCTGTTGAAAAGGCTGGAAGGAATGTCCCATGAGGAGCAGCTAAGGACTTTGGGCTTGTGTAGTGTGGAGGAAAGGAATTTGAGGGGCACCCTCATTGATCTCTTCAACTTCCTGAGCAGGGGAAGGAGGTGTCATCTCTTTTACCTGATAATGCAGTGATAGTATGCATGGGAAATGGTTCAAGGGAGGATCAGACTGGACAATAAGAAGCATTTCTTTACCAGGAGGATGGTCAAACACTGGACCAGGCTTCCTAGAGAGGTGGTTAATGCCCCAGGCCTGTCAGTGTCTAAGAGACACTTTGGACAAGGCCCTTAACTTTTGGTCAGCCCTGAATTGGTCAGGCAGTTGGACTAGATGATCACTGTAGGCCACTTTCAATTGAAACATTCGATTCTATTCTAATATTTTACACTCTGGATCCTGGCTGTGCAGTGGAGTTCACCTGTGCTATTGATACACAGCGGACCATGTGGTTAACAAAAGCTGTGCCTGAGGCCATATTTGCCTCAGTCACCACTCCTTTTGCTTTGGAGGAGGTTAGGAGAAAGGGCTACCTCAAATGGCTTTCCTACATGTAGGAAATGCATTTCCTAACCTGTCCATGCTTATCAATGCAGATCAGGATAGACAGTTTGTGACTAAGTCACACCTCCATCCAAATTCATAAAGATGTTTAGAGATCTCACTGTTGGAAGAGCATCAGGTAGGTTGTCTCACTGTCCATCCATATGGATTGCTGTGCATGAACTTGCCCCTTTTATCACATAACTGCCGTAGCCTCATCAGTGGCATTAACTTATGTTTGAACAAGCAGTCTGTGCTTTGTTCATCAGAAACCTGGGGCACACCAGGAACAGTCAGGTTTTGGGCTGGATTTCTGAAGTGAGGTGAAGAACTGCTTTCTATGGAACCTCCTGCATAATTCACAGGTACAGCCACACAGTTGCAACCTGTATCACTACTATTTGCCCAATCCTGTTTTTCAACATGAACTTCCTAATCTTAGCTCATGTCATATCTTCAGGAAATGCTGTTACAGGAATCCCACTGCTGTTTTTAGCTGTCGTTTGGTGTTCACCAGCACCAGTCGATACAGATGGGACACTGTAAACAGTTGAGGTTCTGAATGTTGAACCTCAAGATCCTGTTACAAAGAAGTTAAAACAGCAGATAGATTACTCTACCAGCTTTGATTAAGATAAACGTTTATTACTTCCTACATATTTTCTCTGTTGTAATATTTATGAAACCTTTCCTGAGTTAAGTAACTTCTGTAAACTAACTTTTCTATTAATACCCTAACATTGCTGTGTGTAATTGGCATGTGATTAATACATTTAATGGAGTTTGTCTTGAATGTGATTCCTTTGGCATGCCTTCTGATTTTTTTTTTCTATTTGGTGTTCATGTTGGCCACCTGAGATACTTTGATTTTTTTAATGTTTTTTGGCATAACATTCATTTTTGTTTCATAGTTGATAGCATTATTATCAAATAACCTGATAAATTGGTACAGCAAGACTGCAGCAGCAGTCAAAGCACTGATGCTTTCTAATGGTGCACTTTACCTCTGCTCTATTATTGCTGCCCATTTCATTATTTGCAAGTTGATTACAGCTGCATTTCTGAGGGGCTATGAAATATTCAGCAGCCTGGACTAGCCTGGGGAGAATTGCAGTCTTTGCAGCCGAACACCTGCCCTCAAAGGCAAGAACTAAAAAGTTCTTGTGGTTAAAAGTGATGGGGAAATTCCTTCCTTTCTTTAGCTTTCCCACAACACTGGCTATATGTACACGCCAATTAAAAATTGTCACTTTACTTAGGCATGACCTTGAATGGGGGGAAGAATAAGAATAAATACACAGCTACTACATTTCTGCCCATATTTGCCTGGCCACAGCAAAGAAGGGAAGTTTCGTTGGTATAATTGGTTGCCTGTGTGTCAGGGTGAGGTAATTGATGTTTGGGGTGGAGCTGGGGAATAAAACCTCTCTGTTGAGGGCAAAAATGAACACTTCCAGTTATGTTCTCACACTGTGCCTCTCTGGAGTACTTCCCAGCAATGATTGACTGAAATATGCAATATTTTACCAAGTAGGAAGCAGATAAGATTTTTATAAACAGGATACTTCATCATTAAAGTAAAGAAACAATTGCTTTGACCTTGACACTGAATGTGTAAGGCCAGCATTGTGATAATTGAGAATGTAGCTAAGCAACAGTTCTCTAGGAGCATGCTCTGCTTTATTTTTAGTAGAGTACAACAGTAAGGTGGTGGGGGGCACATACATGGGTAGGAATGAGCAAAACAACTGGTTAATGATTACAGAAAAAACCCCAACTTCTTTGTGCAAAAAGTTTGAGTTGTAATATGTGCTTTTACCGATTTTAATTTGGATTTACATCAAAAGAAAGTAATTGAATCAAAATATTCTTCCGTGGTCTGAACAAGCAGATAGCCTGACAGTATCTCTGATTGCTTAAGCTGCTTTTGTAGCTTGAGTCTCTTCTGAAAATTGATGGTGTAGAAGAAATGGCATATTCCTTTAGAAATAGTCTATATCCGTTTCTGCTTACTTTGATGGTAATTATGTTTCCTAATCTTACAGATCAGCACTGCAGAGCCTCATTTATTTATTGCTCTAACATTGGTTTAAAATAGTCGTACAATATCCTAGGGAGCTAGTCCCCTACAAAGTTAACCGTGCAAGATCCTTTAAATCTGAAACAAACATCCAGGGAATGAAAGTTGCTTTCTTCTAAGTCAATTTACAAACCAAGTTAGTTGATTTTTCATGTAGGCAAGGGAAAAAAAAATTCCAAAGTTAGTAATTTTTATTACGTAGGCATTGCAGGACAAATTGCCACTGCATGGCCCCTCTCTTATCCTGTAAATAAAAGTATGTGTTGCAAGGCTGGTGCCAAGGGAAAATGTGCAACCTCTTCACCTCTCTATGTTTATAGTAAATCTCTCATCACTAACCTGGATGTTCTTTCTTTAGATATTAAACCAATCAATTGCTAAGTAACAACGTGTTTCTATTCATCAAACCCAAGCAGTAACAGAAATCTCTCTGAAGATGCTGTCAATGCATGAACGTAAACTACCCTAGCTTTACATATAGAAGCCTTTAATTCTGATTTGGTCTATGAAATCTGTAGTATTGGCAACATTGCACAGGTAAGAGAATAAAAATGTCTTAATTCTCAGCCTAGCTTCCTTATCAGATCTTTGAAAATGAGAAGATAGTTTAGAGATGAAAATAATAAAAAGGAATTTAAGACTGTGTTAGTTACTCTTGCGTATTTTAAATACGAGAAGAAAACTTTTTTCTAAAGTACTTTTTTCTGGATATGATTTTAAATTTGATGAGCCAAAGAATATAGCGTGCGGCATAATTTAATTGAGACTTGTGAATTTTTTTTTTTTTTGCCTAGGAGGAAACGTTTGTCAATACTGTATCTCACTTGAACATCAAGCCCTACACTGACTACAAGGTAATTGTTTATGCAACTGCTTTGTTTCCTGTGGTGGCTTGCTTGGCTTTAATTCAGTTATCTGGAAACCCCTGTAATTTATGAAGGTTCCAGCACTAAGCAATTAACCTGGGTAGCAGCAATGTTACAGTAGCTTTTACAGAAACTGTTGCTTACAGCTTCATGATCTGTGGTGAGCTGTGTGAGATTGCCAGTGTGTGTGTATAAAATGGGATAAAGATGTGATAAATTTTGGAAATGCACTTGTTGTTTTCGTGTCCTAAGAAGCAGCAGTACCAGTCCCAGCTGAAAGGTAAAATCTGCTGTATATGGGTTCATATATGGTCATTCAGAAAATTGTTCCTTACCCCTCAGCATTCCAATCTTCTAGCTGATTTTCTTCCCGGAGCTATGTGAGGGGCATCACATGTCCTGCAGTGCTGACACAGGCTTTCCTCCCCCAGGAAGGTAGTTTTGGTCAGTGAATATGTTTTGGTCAAGCAAAGTGATGACCACCTCATTAGAAATCACCGTTGCAGCTCACTTTGCCAAGTTCATAAAAGCTGTTTCTGCTGTTGCAGTTGTGGTAGATGCTGCAGATCTATACACCAATTTGCTGGTTTCAGAGCCTGTTTGAAAGCATAGCTAATGAGGTCACCATGGGTGTGGATAGAAGCTAAAGAAAATAGTCTGCTGTAGGTTCATATTTCATGTTCATGTTACAAAGCTCTCCCAGCGTGCTGGGTGCAGAAAAGAGTGTTCTGGTTAGGAAGTTGATGTGGGCATGCAGTCTGCAGAGCAGAGCTGGTACCTCTGCGTGGATGCCAACAAGATCCAGCCTTCAGTACGCAGGCTGGTGTTGTTTACATTCATTTACTGGAGCTCTGATGAGATTTGAGCAACACCAAATTTATATTGGGTTGCCACTTAAATAATGTCTCCCAACACCTGCAGATGGTGAATTTTCAAACACTGAAGTTAATTTGAATTCCATGTGTCCCAGCCTTTGTTGGGTGGCTGTTACTAAGTTGTTAATAAGTGATGATATGGTACCAGACTGGACTTGACTTGGTTGTATGTAATGCACACAATTTGTGCCTGAGTTGAGAAATACTGGGAAGATTTCAAGTCCCTGTCTTAGCGAGTAATAGCCTTGAAACTTTATGAGGAATCAGCACTTTCCTACCGCACACCAAGCAGGTGGGCTTTATTTATTGCATATTGGTAATGCTGCAAACAAAAAACTTTCAGGGTAGCCCCACAGTGCTACATGGCCTGCTGTATGTTCCTGGCTTTTCCTGAAGGAAAGTTGAATTCCTCAGACAAGCTTAACTTTTTTAACCCCAGACAGGTTTAACTTTTCCTTTGTGAAATGGAGTGCACTTCTCTGGTAACATATTGGTTACCACAATTTGTCTGACCAGGTACCTCCTGCACTACACTGACTGTTTGTATGAGTTTGTGTGGATATACTCTGAGTTCCTCTCTGTCTCTTTTTGTTACCTCTATGAAGTACAGAGATGCTTCAGTCCCAGATTTTGAGCTCATGAGAAAGGCATAAAGAAATAAATACAGCATACGTATGGTTCATAGAACCACTGCTTCTTGGGAGTAGTCTTTAAAGTAAACATAGAAATCCATGAGCTTGTACAGACACCTTAGAGATAAAACTAATGTAAAATCAATTTATTACCACTGATGCTTCTGGTGTCTTACCTTGTGGAAGCTGTGATGGTCGTCTTTAAATCTGTCAAAGACAAAGCATTTTACTTCTGAACTCTCATTTTCTGTGAAAGATACTCAGATCAGGAAATGAAACACCTCTGAAAGATGAGGGTTTTCTCTTCTCTGTTGACAAGCTCATGATTCTGGAAATTCTGTTTGCAATAAAGATGTGTTGATGACTCTGAAGTATGTCTGTAGGACGTGCATAACCTGAACTCTTGCACAGGAAATCAGAACTTGTGAACAGATACTATCATGCCATGTAATCCTCCATCAGCATTAGACAGCAACACAGAGCCATCTGAGGACAACTGTAGGTCCAGCACATTATCATTTCAGTTAAAAGCTGGGAACCTTGGAGCTGAAAAAAAGAGATTGTTTTATTTGGGTTCTAGGGTCTTTCAGAAACCTGGATGAATTTCTCTGATTTATAGTACAGCCTAGAAAGAACTGTTTGGCTGTGAGTGAGGTTGGAAGGTGAGGACAGGTTCATTTCAATCAGCTGTGTTGGTGGTGAAATAGTATCAATCTTTAGCCTGTCAAATATTGGACTGCGTAAAAAACAAATGACCCCTCCATGCGTCACTTGATGGGTATGGTTTAGAGAGTGACCAAAGGCCTTCAGATGGAGGTGGAGAAAGCCAGTGTGAATGGTGATAAAGGAGGTCAGTGAACTGAGGACTTTGTTCAGCCAGTCAGGCTGACAGTGCGGAACCACCTCTCCAGACATTGCATGCACTGACAGGTCTGGTGTTTCACTGAGGGGTTCCTCCCTGAGGTGCCTGTGGCTCTCAGTGGGAGCATCCGGAGGTTACAGCCAGTGTCAGTTTTAGGAAGTATAATTATTCATTTAAATAGCTTAGAAAGGATTAGAAACTGCAGGTCAAGTGGTCATGAGTCAAGTGTCCAAGGTCGAGTTGTCCTGTCTCCTGGGGACTGGCAGAAATACGTGTTGTGCAGTCATTTTCTTAGAAGCAGAGGAATGGCTTCTAACACAGATTCCCTGTGGCAGGTGGGGTGAGGGACCTGTGAGGGGTGAAGAGCAGGGCAGGGGTCTCTCGGGTAGGTCTCTATAGCAGGACAGCTGAGGTGTTGGCGGGCCGTCCCCTGCAATTTACATCTCGCAAAGAGCATGCAGAGCTGGTTTGTTTCACGTGTGGTCACCCTGGCTGGGCGTCACACTGCCCATGTTCCCAGTGTCTCTGCTCTGGGTGGTCTCGCCTGGTGTTGGCATGGCAGAGGCACAAGGCTTGTGGCTGGAGGGGAATGTGTGAGGCGGGTGCCAGCTGGAGAGGGCTTGCTGGCATCAGAGCACTCATCAAGACGGAGGGAGCGCTCTCAGGGGCCTGGCCATGCCCCTCGCCAGAAAGGCAGAGAGAAAGGGCACTTCTCTCAGTGACTGGTGCACAGGACCCATGGTTTGGTGCTTACACTTCACAGCTTGTCTGTGCTGGTAATTACTCAGGGGCAGCTGTTCTGCTTTCAGATTCCTTTCTGGCTGTTTGGCATCAAGCACCTAGGGGTGGGGTTTGTAGGTATTCAGCATAAATAGAAATCCATACAAGTGTCAGCCTGAGGCTTCTCCTTTTTGCCTGTGTGGGTTTTGAAGGGTGGGTTAGGGTTGTTTTGTTTGTTAATGGGCTTTTTTTTTGGGTTGAGTTTTTTTGGGGGGTTGTTTGCTGCTTCTTTTTTTTTTTTTCCCTGAGAAGTGTCCCCTCTTCTTGTCTTTATCATTTCACTTTCTCTGAGCTGGCAAAAGCATTTTCTGTCAGTGTTGATGTTACTGTCCACCACGTTGGCTGGCATGAGTCCCAAGATATCTTGTATCTCCGCCACCATCAGTAGTAGCTTCTGCACGTCCACAAGTTTCTTTCCCTGCGATGTCAGGTTTTCCCTCTGCCTTCTTTAGATTGTCCTTCCAGATGGCCATCTCTCCTGCAGGAGTAAGCACCCCCAGGCAAGGGCACTCAGCTGCTGCTCCTCAGTCTGAAAGGGTCATAAATACATGAAGTTTGTGCTTTTCATTATACTGAAGGTAACAGGAGGAGCTGCCTTGTCAGCAAGCTCCCAAGGGGAGGATCTGCACTAAAAGGTCTGCATAACAGCAGGGGGGTGAAAAAAGCTCCTTTGAGAGCAATGTGCCTAAGCTGAATGTTGGTGACTTGGAGTCAGGGATCTCAGAGGTCATCCATGGGTCTGACTGCAGCTTGCTAGTTTGTCTGTACCTCTTTGTGTTTTGCTGTTTGCCTGGCCGTGCTGCTGAACCTGAGATGCCTGTGGCTTTCATGAGGGCTGCTAGGAGCACTGTCAGCTTGTCCCTTGTCCCAGACTAGCCTGTCCATCTCCTCAACGTTTTTCAGCAGGAGGTCTGTGTCTTCAAGGAACACAGCGGGAAGGCAAGCTTTTTGAGGGGATGAGGATGGGTGAGACTTCAGCCCCTTGTCCATCAGTGTAACTGGGACAGGAGATGATGTGCTGTCAGCAGGGACTGAGTGCTGCTGCCTGGCACAGCCTGAGCTTTCCTGGTGCTGAAGGACACGTGGAAGGAAGGAAGGAAGGAGGTGTAGGAGTCAAGCTTGTGCAAGTCCACCTTCAATAAGGTATGGGAAAACAAGAGAGGAGCAATTCCTATGATGTTGCTTGCTGTGTAGTACGTTTAACATAGCCAGTCCTTCTCGGATGTAATGCAAAGGAATTTAAGAACTGCCTCGTGACAGGAGTTAGGCTTGTTTATTTAGACAGATCCTGTAGAAGTGGAGCAATTCAAATATTCCTGTGATGGGTTTGCATCTGTGGGTGGTGGGTGACTGAACCAGGAACTGCGCCGACTGCAAAAATAGGCTTATGTTGCAGGAACGACTAAGATGATTACAGAGCTGCATGAATGATTAATTCACCCTGCTTTTGTTTCACTTTTGATCCTGGGTCCTCTGGAAAAAAAAAATAGGTGATTTTGGAAGATGTTTTTAAAATAACAAACAAGTCAGTTGTAATAACAGCTTTACTACACAGATGTGCACCAGCACTACTCCAAGAGGAATAGAATAAAAAATCACTTGCTACCATTTCTCTGCAACATGAGTATTTGAAATTTATAGACAAATAATCACTGAATGCTTTGCCATCAGAATATTTATTCACATTTTAGGAGAAAAGTACTATTAATCTTCAAATAGGATACACACTGATTTAGGTATAGTGCTTTCTTAATAACTCTCTTTTAAGCTCAGTATAGAAAGAATTTGTTTTGTGGTTAAAATTACTCCACATATTTGAGACAGGGTTCAGCTGAACAACTGCCTAATATGTGCTAGACACATATTGATTTTTTTTGTCTTAGCTCAACGTTTCCCCTGGGCATCATATTATTTATTCATAAAGCAGAAATGATGTCTGACAGGCGGTTAGAGGGGTGTAGAGCTGTAGTCCAGAAACAATGTGAAAAGCTTTGCAAAGAACCCCAAGAAATCGATGTTCTGATGCTAAAGAGCAGCCTTTTAATTCTGAGCACACAGTCTTGCAATCATTCAGTGTGGAACAGGAAATTTAAATAACAAATAGTTACTATTAAAACTGCAGGCCTAAATTTTCATTCATCTTTATTCCAATTATCCGAGCCAAGGTGGAAGTAGGCACTGAAGGCAGCTAGCCAAGCCCAGACACTCTTAGCCATAACACAGGCTTGCTACTCTAACCCTGATTTGCACATTTGTGTGTAGATTTCTGTTGGAAGTAAGATATTTCTATCAGTAAAGATTTAGAACCCGAACATTGTTCAGAGAGCCAAGATATTCCTAAAATGTGCATGATTCATCACCACTTACTCTAATTGAGTGTTCGACTGATGTCTGTACAGCAGAGTAAAATAATAAATAGCTGGTATTTTTAGAACATGAGTTGAAATATTTTGATAAGCTAGTCATTGTGATAGACCTTTCGGAAAAAAAAATCAGGCCAAACGAGATTTGTTCCGGTTTTGTTCATTCAAAATTATATCACAGCATGCTATCAAGCAGTATTTGCTGGTGGAAGATATACTATATTTCCAGTAATGTTTTTTGTACTGAAAAAAAAAATCAAACTCACAGGAACATTTTAATCTGACCTTATACCTCTCTCAATAAGATAAATAACTATTGAAGTATTACTTTTGAAATGAGGTGGACATATAAACATCTGGTCCAGTCAGGCCACTATGGAATTTGTTTCTTGTTCTTTAAAAGACAGATAATGCAGTCAAAAAATAGCATGTCATCATGTAATTAAATATTTCATCTTGATGTATAAGCACAAGGGAGCTGAACTAAATTTGTTCTGGCATTTCTTGACTTTCTAGGACTTGACTTTGAACCTGAATGTTCTTTGATATATATTGGATTGGGAATTTCAAAATTTGCTTTGCATATTTTGAGGGGGGGGAGGGCAAATGTAGAAAATAATTCATTTCTACTCTATGGACATGAAAATTACTGTCTTTCTCTTGGTTAATAAGAAGGTTGTGTTATTTACAGTGAAACCAAGACACACATTAACCTTGTGAAGCTAAAAAGTTCACATGTATCTCTTAAATTGGTCTGCAGAACACCTTATAGTTGGTTTCCGCAGGGAAGGCTTTGACCTTTTCAATCATGAAACATCACAATAAATGCAATTTTAAAGCACTCAACAGGGACAGCATAATCTGCATCCATCCAGAATAAGTAAGAGTGCCTGAAACATGCACACATTTGTACTTTTTTCCTGGGGAATGGTGTGGTTTTGAAAAAGAGAGAAAAGTTGTATCTTCTAGGAAATCAAAAGTATGAACTTCCCATTTAGTATTCTCACATGTGATGGCATTGGGAAAGCACTGTAGTGTTTTCATGTGCCTGTCTTTCATGGATTTGAAAACCTAATTTCAGTTGACTCAATCTGAAGAAGGTGTAGCAAACCCCAAATTTTTCTGGGCTATTGTACACATTGCAATGGGCACATTTTTTACAATTGCTGTCTAATGAGAACATGAAGCCATAAGAATACTTAATTTCCCCAATATGGATGCATTTTATTTGCCCTGGCCTGTACTTTTGAATGCTGCTAATAACTTGCAAGAGTTACCATGTATTTACAAGTAGGTTTTAAATAACAAATTTACTGCATAGCTTTACAGGTGACAGTGTTATGTAGTGACTTTTAAATGTCACTTTTCCAAACTGTTAAACTACAACTGTAATAATAATTCTTTTAATCTATTTAGATGGCTGGTATCCAGTCAGTTAATGAGGTTTGTTCATCACAAGCTCAACTGCCTTTCTCTGCCTCTCCAAACTTTGTTTTCTTAATTTAGTTCCATCCTTACTGTTGTCAGGAACACAATTCTTGGCTTTAGACAGCAGAAGAGCACCAACCCCCAGATAAAGCACTAAAACATGAATGCATGCATTTTCTGCTTCACTGGCCTGGAGTGCTCTTCAGGACACTCAGGCAGAGGATGCGTGCACCAGAGCTGGTTGCCCAAGGTACAGCTCTAGTCAGCGGAGGGAAGTGGCTACTTTTAGGACGTGGTTCATTTAAGAATTTTGCAGGCTTATTTTATTGTATGGTGTCTTAGTTTGAAAGAC
>WBMZ01002327.1:0-12363 GCA_013400975.1 Atrichornis clamosus
CGCGGCCCCGGGGCCCCTCACGCCCCCCGGGCCCAGCCCCGGCCCCGCGATGCCGCGGGTCTACATCGGCCGCCTCAGCTACCAGGCACGGGAGCGCGACGTGGAGCGCTTCTTCAAGGGCTACGGCAAGATCCTCGAGGTGGATCTCAAGAACGGGTGAGCGCGGGCCCAGCCCCAGCCCGGCCGCCGCGAGGGGAGGGCCCGGACGCCTGAGCCCCTTGGAGGGGCCGGGGGGAAACAGGCCGCCGGGGGGCTCTGGGCAGTGCGGGGGCGGGACGGCTGTGTCGCCATGGCGACGGGCGCCTGTGTCCCCCGTTTGGGTGGGGGTGAGCGGGGCAGGACGCTTGGACTGCCCTTTGGTGGGGGGGAGAGGACGCCTGGGCCTTTAATAGAGGATAGGCAGCTTGGCTTCCCTCTTTGGGGGGTGGGCAGGACACCTGGGCTGCCTTGGAGAGGGACAGGACGGCTGGGTCCCCTCTTTTGGGGAGGGGACAGGACGGCTGGGCCGCTCCTGGAGAAGGGACAGGATGCCTGGGTTCTCCCCTTTTCTGGGGGCAGGACGCCTGGGTTCCCCGTTCTGGGAAGGGGGACAGGACGCTTGGGTTCCCCCTCTTGTGAAGGGGGACGCGATGTCTGGGCCTTTACGGGGAGGCAGAGCGGCTGGGCCTGTTTTGGGCGGGGATGCGGGTGCCTGGACTCCCCTTTGGGTGGGGTGAGAGGGGCAGGACAGCTGGGTTTCCCATTTTTGCGGGGTAGGACGCCTGGGTTTCTGTGACAACAAGGGGCAGGACGGCTGGGTCCTGCCTCAGGTTTTGGGGGGCAGGACATTCCCTTTCACAAAGAGGGCATGTCACCCTGAGGGGTTTCCCCCCAGGCCCCTCTGCACCCCAGGATGAGAACCCAAGGCCCCAGCTGCACCCCGAGATAGCACCCGCCCCAGAAGAACCCCATTGTTTTGAGTGGGGGGTGCAGAGCTTCTCCCAGAGCCCCCAGGCTGCCCGAGGGGGTGTCCTGCCCCCCAGACCCCTTGAACCCCCTGTGCCTCTGTGTTCTCACCTGTGCTGTTGCAGCAGCCGAGCCCTCGCTGCAGCTCCAAGGGTCGGATCCTGCTCCACCAGGACTTGGCCAAAACATTCAAGTGTGGATTTTTCAAAAGAAAACAAATGGCTATTTTTGGTGGGTTTTTCCCCAATTCCCAAAGCCTCATGAGTGTTGGCACCTTTGCTTTTTCCAAGAAACCCAGCTTGGAGCCTTCATTAGGAAGGCTGTGTAGAATACAGATTTTATTATTATGTAGCCAGGAGAGGCAGGTATTAATTCCACCTTAGAAGTGGAGAAGAGGAATTTCTTGTAGAAGTTAGTCCTTGAGCATTAAAATGAAAGAGGCTCATTAAGTTTTAATGGTGGTTGTGCTGGCAAGTGGACATTTAACAGGTTTATAAGATGAATAAAATCCATTATTAAAGCAAACAAGTGTTCAGGTGTCAGTGTTTTAACCCACACAGCCTTGGGTGTTGTTGAAAATTAGCTGAAGTATCCAAGTGTGCTGTTTTCCAGTCCTGCTGTGTATCCTTGGAAGTGTTTGGGGGATCAGTTTTCCTATTGCTGAGTAAACCTCCACATTCAGTATTTCTGTTTCATAGACAGATGTTGGGGGGGGAAAGACAACTAAACTTTCTTAACAGATGTGGAACTGCTGAGTTACATGGCTGGTGTGGCAAAGGGACTTGTCTTCCTGCTTTTAAGTCAATTTAATATAATAGTTTTATATTCTGAAGTCTCTTCACAGGTTTGGAGTTAAATCCAGTACTTGAGCAGTCAGGTTTTGTGTCTGTGCCTGGGACAGCCCCTGCCGGAGCTGTGCTCTCCTCCTGAGCCTTCCTCCACGGCTTATTTCTCATAGTGCTTAGCAAACAATTAAAGCCTCCTGCGTGGTGTTTGACTGGAGAGATTTTTGCAGTTGCTTCTGGAAACTTGGGGGCTTCTCCTTGGTAGATCATCCACTGTGTGTTTGAGCAGTTAAACTGGAACGCTGGAGCAAGAGGATGGAGTGTGAAGTAAAACCACAGAGCTCTAAAAGCTTAGCTGGGGCTCACTAATTGCAATTTAAGCTTGCAATTCAATGGCTTAAAGCAATTATCTCCTGAGGGAATGATAGGAAATGAAAATGTGAGTCCTGTAGGATTCTCTATTCCAAGCTGCAGTTTTTAATTGTATGCTCTTAGGTTTCATACTCTTTCCTACTCAGAACTGCACTGGCAACCAGAGCTCTGTGTGTGTAGTGAATGTACAAAGTGACCAGAAAATTTGACTTTTCAGCCTGTTTTTTATCTTCTGTAAACACACTAAAAGCTGCATGTGATGCCTCTAAGAAAACAAAACAAACTAGTTCTAGCCGTGTCCTTACCTGCCTGTAACCCCAGCAGCTCTGGACAATTCATGGCTTTATCCTAATACAATACCTGCAGGACAGAGGGATGTGACTTCTCCAATGGACTGAGGAACACAGGTCAAAGCTTCAAACTTCCCTTCTTCCATTTAGCTCTGTTCAAAACCAGTATTTGCTTACCAAAGAGAAGTAGTTTGTGTTGGAAGGGACCTTAAAGCCATCTCATTCTACCCCCTGCCATGGGCAGGGACACCTTCCCCACTAGACCAGGTTGCTCCAAGCCCTGTCCAACCTGCCCTTGGACACTTCCAGGGATGACTAAGGCCATCTCCAAGATCATGATTGGACTCCCTGATCTTGGAGGGCTTTTCCAACCTGAGCAGTTCTGTGATTCTTATTTATTTTGTGTGGGGGGTAGTGCTCACTTTTAGTGGCTGGGCTTTTGAACTTCTACCTTTAAAAAGACAACACGCTTAATTTCATCAAAGATTATTCCATAATAGTAATGTCTTGCTAACATAAATTAATTAGCCATTACACTCACATGATTTATCATTTTGTGGATGAAGAATGGCTTTCGGTTCAATTCAGCAACTGTCTCATTTCTGTGAGACATGTATTTACAAACCAATAGACATGTTTTCATGCCTTCCTACTTCTCTCCCTATTTTTGGAGGGGGTTTTAATTTTTTTCCATGTTTTTCAAGGCTCACGGCCTTGAACCCTCAGGTGTCCTCAGGAGTGCAGGACAGCACTCACAGGGCTCTGCAGGAACCCGCAGGTTGGTTTTGAGCACAGACAGCTCAGGTTCAGTTCCTTCCCAGTGATTCCTTTTCCCTCCCTCTCCCTAGGTATGGCTTTGTGGAGTTTGATGACCTGCGAGACGCCGACGACGCTGTTTATGAGCTGAATGGGAAAGATCTGTGTGGGGAGAGAGTGATCGTGGAGCACGCCCGGGGCCCACGCCGTGACAGCAGTTACGGTTCTGGACGCAGTAAGCACTTGTGCATTTGTATCCGTGGCTTATTTTAAATAAAACATTTTTTACTCATTTTTTTAAAAGTAATCTAAAAAGAAAACAATACGAAGTTGTGACTAGTGTTCTGTAACTGTAAATGTAACTGTGGATCTGAATATTTATTAACTTGTTTGTTGTATTAAACTATTTTAATTGATAAATTAATAAACACAGTTTCTTGTACCATTTTTATTATTATCATTTCATTTAACTATTTGAATGGTTTATTTGCAATGTGATGTTTAACATAGATTTAACAAAGACCTCAATGTTTTAATTGAAAGAGTCCTTTGAGGCTAAGATGACTGCCCGTTCCATTTGCTGACCTTGGGGTACCTTTCCATGAGTGGCTCCTTGACCTTTGTGGCCCTTGGCTGACCAAAAAAAAAGGAAGCCATGTGACGACCGCAACCTTTTCCCATTAGACCTGGGTGGTGAGGATCCCAAGGGTTAGAGACAGATGAGATTAATCTGAAATAGGTGCCTGAAAAGCTTTATTCATGTCAGATATTCAGAAAGCCTTTAAGCAATGTAAGTAACATAAGTCAACTGGCTTAATTCAGTTTCTTCTTTCAAACTGTTTTAAAAATAATATTAAATTTAATTGCATGTTAATTCTAACATAATTATAGTTCTGTGCCTTGTTTAATTACGAGCTCGTAGTAAAACTTCTTTAATGCTTTGGGTCTTTGTAAGATTTTATTTAAGGGGGTTGGGTTTAGCCCTGAGGGTGGGGGATCTGTGCTGTCTCTGGGAGCAGGCGGGGCAGAGCAGTTGTGGTCGGGGAGAGCGAGGCTCCATTTCCCTGGCTGAAGCTCTGCTGTCTGCTTGTCACCTCCTAAAGGTGGATATGGTTATAGAAGAAGCGGAAGAGATAAGTACGGTCCCCCGACTCGTACAGAATACAGATTGATTGTGGAAAATTTGTCAAGCCGCTGCAGTTGGCAGGATCTGAAGGTATGGGGCCCCTTTCCTTACCCTCTCTCTGTTACAGAGCACAAAGGGTAAAAGTCATCTTCAGCAAGGCAAAGCAGTGTCTGCCTCTGCTTTGCTCCAGCTCCTGAGCAACTCTGGGTTGAGTAGGTTTTGGAAGTAACAAATCAATACAGGAGTTATTTGTGTGTATGAAACCATTAATGAGAGGTTGGGAGTTGCACCTGCAGAGCTGGTGGTGCTGGACAGTGGGACAATAACTTTTATCCTTAACACGAGCCAGCATCACGTACAGATGTGTTTATCTTCTCTTAAGGCCTGTCAGAACAGACTCATTTCATGCTGGGGGTAGGACTCACTAGAGATGGAGGGGTTTGCCCCTGTCAGTTTGCATTTAACCCATCAACTCGTAAGGTGCTAGACCTGTTTGAAACAACAGCATCATTCCTGCACAGTCTCTGTTAGGAATTCCCACACCATCTAAAGCTGTTTTAAGGAGAGTTTCAGGGAAAGAATGCTTCCAGAATGAGTAATCATGCAAAACCTCTGCCAAAAGCTGTTATTTTTGAAGTTCAGAGGAGTGGCAGGTGATTCTCAGCAGTGGAGGTGTTGAGTGACACCGTGGAGCCCACGGCACCTCCGAGTACTCTGGAGGTGACGTGTTGGCTCGTGATGATCCCCGTGGTGGATGCAGGGAGCAGGATTCCAGTAGTAGTTGCAAAAAGATCAGTGTTTCCTTATCAAACTGAGCAGCAACGGTTAAACCTGCTTGTTCTTATTGGAACACTTTCTTTATGGTTCTCTTTTAAGGATGTGTAAAATTTGTTCTAAACAAACTTTGACGTAGTAGAAACTGGTCTGTAATTGAATGTGTAAGTTCGGGTACGTACGGAGATGCTTCCAGTGTCTGTTGTTAACGCTTCACACCATCAGTAGCTTGTCTTTGCTTCTGGTATTAAAATTGTAAGTAGAGCATGGCATGATTAATCCTCCAATGGATGCATTGCTGCTTTTTTGGGAATAGCTTTCATTTCAGTGTACTTAAAAGGGGAGTAGCTGCGTTGAAAACAAACCAAACCAGAGCTCTGTGCCCCATTTCCACTACAGCCAAATTCCACAGGGGTTGAAAGATACCCTGGCTTGGCAGCTTGCTTGAAGTGGGGCAGGACAGACCACGTGATTAACAGAGGGGTTTAGGAATGGAAATGGAGAAGCCAGAAAGCATGAAGTGGGAAAATGAATTGAGCTTGGGCTTCTGTAGGGGTTTTTTCCAGCAGAACGAGCTGAGGTGGAGAATGAAAGGAGGTCTGCTTGCCTATGGGCTTCTTGCCCCTTCATATTCAAACTTTATCACTTTTCCCAATTATTTTTGAAAATGTGATTCAGAGAGCAAGCATTTTACTTCTTTAATCACTTCTGTAACTGAGTATATTTGATCTTACACTTGAGATGGGAGAGCTTCAATTATTGTTTGGCTCAAAACCATCGAACCCAGTTCTAATCACACCAACTCTGTGAAGTCGTAGTGTGTTATTGGGCACTACAGATGCTGTTTTGGGTCAAACCCTTGCTGACATTCCTGTGAGTAGAAGAGGCTCAGGGTGCATCGTGTCAGGAGTGAGCAGGGTCAGCTGGAAGCCTGGCTCTGGATTCAAGGCGATGGTGATTCTGTCCTCTTCCCCTAGGATTATATGCGTCAGGCAGGGGAAGTGACATATGCAGATGCACACAAAGGAAGGAAAAATGAAGGTGTGATTGAGTTCAAATCCTATTCTGACATGAAAAGAGCCCTTGAAAAGCTGGACGGGACAGAAGTAAATGGCAGAAAGATTAGATTAGTGGAAGACAGACCTGGATCGAGACGGCGCCGCTCTTACTCCAGAAGCCGAAGCCATTCAAGGTATGTCTGTAATGTATCTCAGGCTGCAGTTACATGAACATACAGTGGGTTCAGACTTTGGGGTTCCAAAACACACTGGAGGTGTTTGGAGTTGTCAATAGATCTGTTTTCTTGAGAATGTATTAGTACCCAGGGAAAATGAGGGCTGCGTTTGGACGTGTCTCCTGTGGTGGATGTGTGGACCTGCTCACTGACCACCTGTGACTGTTCTTCCCCAAATACTCAGCCCTTGCTCCTTGTGGGAGCATCTGCGTGGCTGGTGGAGTTGTGCATGTAGAATGAAACAGAAGGTGCTTCTAACACGTCAGCTCTGAACACTGTGTTCTGCTCCAAGCACCAGGACTAACAGTTCTTTCTCAGCTTGGAAACCTCCACCTGTTCCCTGTTTCTCAGAGATTTGTTGCTTTCCTTGTCTGACCAAGAGCTGCTTCAGCAGCACCAAGCGTTCTCCCCTTTCCATTCTGGGGTAGAACTTGTTGCAAGAAAACTCAGGACAACCTTTACTGTTCCTAGAAGAACTTGCTTATGAAATCAAAATCTGAAGTCAAAGCTTTATCTCACCATATTCAAACTGTGATTTGATTGGGAAAGTGATTATTCCTTAAATAAACTGGCATCTTTTCTTCCAGATTAGCACCCTGCTCACTGCCAGACGTGGCAGCAGGGATGAGAGGTAGGGAGAAGGGGGCTCTTAAGTCTGTAACTGTGTTGTGTAACTCAACATTTGGCTGCTGAAAGGTGCTTTAACCCCGTGGGGTTCTGCCCACAGGGATCACGAGCTCCCTGTGGACACGTGCTAACGTGAAGCTGGTTCCTTTGTTCCAGGTCTCGCTCTCGGAGCAGACACTCCCACAAGAGCAGGAGCCGCAGTGCCAGTAGCAGCCGTTCCAAGAGTAGATCCAGATCCAGGTATGTCTCTGTGTTGGGAGAACTGGGGGTTCCCACTTCAATGAGAAGCAGCATCTTAAATTTGCAGCAGGAACGCTTTGTTTTTCTTTTCCCTCCCGTTCTCTGCACACTCTGCTCACGCCCACGCTGCACTAAAGCAGAGCTGTCTGTTGCCTTTGCACTTCCAGGTCTGTGTCCCGTTCCAGAAGCAAGAGCCGTAGTCGAAGCAAGAGCCGTAGCAGAGGCCAAAAAGAGAAAAGCAGGACTCCAAGTAAAGAGGATAAAAGTAGAAGCCGCAGCAGGAGTGCAGAGAAATCCCGAAACAAAAGCAGGGATAAATCTGAGGGCACTCTCCATAACAGTGATGAGAAAGCCAAGAGCAGGAGCCGCAGCAAGGAAAAGAGCAGGAGCAGGAGTGGGAGTAAGGACAGGGGAGAGGCGAGGGAGAGCATGAGGAGCAGGAGCAAGGAGAAGAGTAGAAGCAAAGACAGGGAGAAGAGCATTAGCAAGGCTAGAAGCAGAAGCAAGAGCAGGGATGAGAGTAGGAGCAGGAGCCACAGCAAGGATAAAAGGAAAAGTAGGAAGAGGAGCAGGGATGACAGCAGAAGTAGAAGCAGGAGCCGCAGCAAGAGTGAGAAAAGCAAGAGGCGCAGCAAGCGAGACAGCAAAGGCAGCAGCAAGAAGAGAAGGAAGGACAGCCACGAGCGGTCCAGGTCGGGTTCCAAAGAAAAGGAGCAGCTCAAATCAGAGTTGGACAAGAAGGAGGCAAAAGGCGAGGAAGAAGATGTGGTGTCCCGCTCCAGGTCTAGGTCCATTTCCAAGTCCAAACCAAATGTCAAATCAGATTCTCGTTCCAGGTCCAAATCTATTTCAAAGCCAAGGTCCCGGTCCAAGTCTGGGTCTCGGTCTGCCTCCAGGTCACACTCCCCGTCGCGGTCAAGGTCCCGCTCCCGATCCTAACCTTGCTGCAACCCCACTTGGAATGGTTGGAAAAGTCTTTTGTACATGTTTAGTAGCTGTAACCAAGTGATTGAAGTAGAAACCCTGTCGATGCTGTATATTTCTAACAACCCTGATGGTCTGTCTGTCATTAACTGCAGTGCCCTCTCCCTGCAGTGCTCCCTGTGAGGCTGCTCCACTCATTTTCTATCCAACAGAAAGGTTCTCTTTAAATACAGCTCTTCCTGGAGCCCCCAAATTGCCCTGTTTTCCAGGGAGAGCATTGCAGGGAATGGGCACTGCGCCCTGGTGGGTTTATGGGATTGCAGTGATGACTGATAGGTAGGTATGAGGGATTCAGCAGTCTTTGCCCTCAATTGATGCCCTTTGATGTCTGCCATTTAGTGGAAGTGCTAAGTCTTAAGTTTCATACTACTTTTGTTCCATATTTTTTGGACTTAAAAAGTTGTGAATAGCACAGTCAAAAGGAAAAAAAACTAGAGGTACTTGCAGTAATCTATAGGGAAAAGAAGTATAGTTCCATATTCTGGTATTGTGACAATATCCTTGTTTTATATTAAATTTTTTTATTTTATTTTTCCCTGTCTTGCAAAGTACAGTGATTCCTGTTTCCATGAAATTTGAATAAAGACTATTTTTGCTTGATGACATTTGGTGGTGGTTATAGATGTTATGTTGTGATTGTCAGCATTTTCTCTTGACTGGTGTCAGCCTGAATTTGCAGAGTCACTCGCAGAGAAAAGATTCTTAGATCAGAAAGTCACTTCATATTCAGTGTGGACACGACACTTGAATACAGTCCAGATAAAGCACTTACTTCTCCAGGAACACCGTGTTGTTTGGAGCTTTAGCATTAAGGATCTTTAACATGAAGGATCTTGGAGCTTTAAAAATAAGGAGAAGAATACAGGAAAAGGAACCAGAAGCATTAAGCCTGTTTACCACTGTCTGTGTAAGTGAAACATAGTGAGCTCCAGCTTCCCTAATTACAGAATCATGGAAGATCCCAAGTTGGAAGGGATCCCCAAGGCTCATCCAGTGCAGCTCCTGGCCCTGCACAGACACAATCCCACCCTGTGCAACCCTGGCAGCGTTGTCCAAAGGCTCCTGGAGCTCTGGCAGCCTTAGGGCTGTGCCCATTCCTTGGGCAGCCTCAGTGCCCAGGCCCCTCTGGGGGAAGAACCTTTTCCTAGAGCCCAACCTAAACCTGACGCAGGGAAGGAAAAGTTTCACCCATTTAACTGGCTCGATTCAAGTCCGCTGAAGTCGTTGTCTCACCCTGGCTGACGTGTGGTGCAGCTGGAGGTGAGCGTGGCTGGCGTGCAAAGGGTGTTCTGCTCCCTGCTTTTTTCTGTAGCTCATCAGTTCAGCGTTTCCCCTTTCACACCACTGGACTTTTACTGTGCCCTGAGGAAAGGAAGAGCAAAGACCCACGATGCTCTCGCAGGTGGTTTTGTAGTCTGGCACAGGCAGGGGGAGAATGTACAGCCATCGTAGCCGTTACTTCTGGCTGCTCTTTGATTTCGTGATCCCTGATTGTGCATTTGGGATTTCAGTCAGGAATTGTGACTTTCTACGTGGGAAGGTGTCTGTCTGACCCAGGCTGATGAGGACGTCGTGGACTTTAAAAGCATGAACTATTCAATAGCAGCCGGTGCTTGTCTTGATGTGTCCCCAAAACGTAGAGGAAACTGTAGCTCGGGGATTTCCAGTCGTGGATGGAAGGTTCAGTTTGTGTCTGGGAACGAGCTGCTGCACAGAAACCCCCTCTGCTCCGAATCCGCAGGGTCCGGATGCATTCTGCCATCGGACTGTATTTCCCAGCGTTCACTTTCCCGGTCTGGCCTCTCTCGGTACACTCAGAGCAATTTGGAGTTCAGGCTGGAGCTCAGCTGGTCTCTTCTCAGAATATTTTCCAGGAGTTTTTCCTCCTAATAAAACACCTGTGCCTGGGGGGAGCCTTCATAGAAGAAAAAGCTCAGGATGTGCTTCTGCACTTGGAAGCACCGCGGGTGGTGGGGGCTGTTCCATGGCATACCCCCAGCATCCCTGGGGATGTGGGGAGGAGGGAGGGCAGCTTCGAGCACGAGTTTTGTAAGTGTTCCTGAATAATATCCCAAATTTAGACTTGGGCCATTTGCAAATTGCTCAGACTGAACTTCCCACGAGCTCTCCTGCACAATTGGCTTTGAATGAAGAAGTGACATCCCCAGCACCTGCTCTGCCCGCTAGCAACATTCTGAAAAATAGAAGGCAAAACCTATTTTGTGAGTTCCTGGTCTGGAATAAAAAGGTTAGTTACAGCTTCCTCCAAAACTTTGCTTTAGCTAATTCCAGACTGCTCACAACTGATGGCAGCAGCTCTCACAGCAAGATACTCACTCCACAGGTGCGAGTAATTCTGTATAATTTGATCACTTGGAACTTGTCCTGCCATATTAAAAAGATGAAAGGGCAATAGATCATCAGAGTTGCTTTCAGCACAAAATATTTCCGCAGACTTTGAGAGGGGTCAAGGCTTGGCGAGCAGCTCAGACTTTATCAAATGTCGTATTACCACAGCAGCATGAGAAAGCTCTGTGGAAGTGATATTTAATTTCTTCAGAAGGAAAAGCCTTTTCCAGCTATATGTATTTAGTGCTGTAACATCTTAGGCTCTCATAATGACATTTTTAATCCTTTTTGCCACTTAATCTTAGTACAGAAGCAAACCAAGCAGGCAAGATGTTTGCTAAGAGCAAATAATTAACTGAAGAATACCTTTAAGAAAATCTGCAAATTGTAAAGTCTAGGCAAAGACTAAAAAAAAGTGACTCTGGTTTCTGCTGGCTGGCTGCTCCTAATGAGTGAGCCGGGTTTAGTGAGCCCTTTAGGAGAAGCATCCATTCATTTTTAAAAATTGTATGCCCAGAGAGGAAGATCGGTGGAATGTCTGTAATAATTCTACAATATCCTCAAGTAATATTTCTGTGTGAGTAATTAAATACAAAGTGAGAACTCAGCTATAGGCTGGAAATATCTACCCTGATGCACTGAAAAACAGCCCCAAATCTGATTTACGGTTGGGGTACCTGTGTCATGGGGCTGAAGCACCTTGTAGGTGAACTCTGAGGAGGGAAAGCAGGAATTGTGTATGGTGGGAACAGGGTGGGTTCTGTCAAAAGTATCGGTAAAGGAGCAAGATAAAATAAGAAGCCCCAAAATAGGGATTTCTCAACAAAACTTACAATTAAAACCAAATTAAGAGTCTAAATAAACACAGATAGTTCAATTATTTGTAAAATCTTTTGGCTCCAAGATCCCTGTAAACCTGAACTCAGGAAATGCTTCAACACCAGCCGTGTCTGCAGGATTCGGGTTTTAGCTGGAACTTGCTGGCACAGATGAGGTGAGAAATGTATTTGTTTTCTGACTAAATTTAAAGATCTTAAAGGGTATTTTATGTGCCTAGCTCAAGGGATGAAGAATATTGTGATGTGTATTTCAAATGAGCCATTGCAAATCTCATTTATTATTTTCCCGAAATCCCATTCCATTTAAGCTGTCACAGCTTGGGGCCTGCTTGTGCTCCTTTCTCACCCACCGTGGCGGAAAAACCTCGACACGTCATTAAAAAATCCCACCCCCGCCTCTTTTACTGTTCCAAAATTCAAATACAAAGGAAAATAACATTCCCAGATGATAAGAAAAACAAGTTTAACAAACTTAACAGAGAAGAGGGGGCAATACCCTCTGTTACTCCTGGGCATGGGATGCAGATGGTGCAGTCACAATCCGCTGGATGCCAGCGACAACGACGATTTAGAGCTCCCCTTCCCAAATCCCCCCTTCCCAAATCTGCATCTCAGCCACGAATGTGCCGCAACACCCACGGCCGTGCCCAGGGTCCATCTGCCCGGCCCAGGGAGCAGCACCAGGCGTGGGGCTGGGCCCCCCAGACCCGCATCTGCCCCCGCCCAGTGCCCAGTGCCCCACGTCTGCCCTGCTCCCAGTGCTCCCCGTGTCCCACGTCTGCTCGTGGGCCTGTCCCGGCCCCAGCCCTGTCCCAGTTCATCTCCAGCCCAGTGCCAGTCCCGTCCTAGTGCCAGCCCTGTCCCAGTTCATCCCCATCGCAGTACCTCCATGTCCCAGTGCCAGCCCATCCCAGTGCCAGCCCTATCCCAGTGCCTCCCCATCCTAGCACCCCCCATATCCCAGTGCCTCCCCATCCTAGCACCCCCCATATCCCAGTACTTCCCCCTCCCAGCACCCTCCACATCCCAGTACCTCCCACAC
>WBMZ01002334.1:0-33923 GCA_013400975.1 Atrichornis clamosus
CGATCCCCGGCCGCGCACCCGGCCGCGGTGGGCTCGGGCTGGGAGGGCTCCCGGGCACGGTGGGGTGACTCGCGCGGGCAGGCCCCGGGCACCGCGGCGGGGAGTGCGGGATGCCGGCCCCGTTTCATGGCCATCGCTGCCGTCAGGGCACGCGGCTGCCTGAAATCGCCCGTGTTTTCCCACAGTGCCGGTCTTGCCGTGTCGCTGGTTTTCCTGCCATCCCGTACCCCCACTTCCCGTCTTAAAACATGGCACCATGTCCCAGTTTTAACACAGTTGCTATTCCCCTGAGGCTCTGGAAAGCTCCCCTGGATGCTGCTGAAGGCAGTCGTAAGGGGTAGCTACACTGACTCAGGTGAGAGCCCGCAGGCTGGTGACTACTGGTGCTTGTCCCAGAAGGAAGATGTGGTGCTGGAGGTGTTTGACCCTGCAGCCTTGGGGGCTGCCGGCATCTCCCTGTGAGGAGCAACCACTGGAGAGGAAGGTACCAGGGAAAAACAATACAAACATCTGCTGAGCAATCATATCCTAAGGAGATGCATCTGCCATCTGCATGCTAAGGAGCAGGCAACCCAGGCTACAGGTGTTATCAAGCTTTTAAATTCACCTCTTCTTGTCTTTGCAGTTTCTTCTTACACATCTTACACATCTGTATGCCCATACAGCAGGTAAGAAGCCCTCCTTGCCCCAGCCTCCTGGCTGGGTGTTCAGGCCATGCCCCATGTCCCTTGGGAGGGCTCAGTCGGGGATTTACCAAGCAGTGAGTCAATATATTGGATGACACTGTGGTAAACACTGCAGAGGAAATGATGCTTAGTTTTGCCCTTACCTCAGCTTCTGACAAACAACATCTGACCATCCTGCCCCTTCAAAACGGAAGCTGTGACTGTTTGCTTTACAAGGAATTGATCTCAAAAGGAGTTGATCCCCCTTAAGCAATGAGTCTGTAAATGCTCAGGCAGTGGAGGGGAAGTATTTCGGTGTCTAGCTGCAGCAGGGCCTGGCTTTCCTTGCTGGGAAGTATGAGCAGGACCAAACAACGAAGTCTCCCCCAGGGCTGTCTTGTCAGTCAGGTGGCTTAACTCCTTCAAGTTGCAGAGCTGCTGCACATGTAGCCTGTGTGAGGATCCCTGTCTGTCCAGAGCTTTTGCCATGATGAAAGAGTCAAAAGTAATTTTTTGCAATCGGGGAAAAAAGAAAAGTGATTGCCAAGTGAGCTGGGGGACCTGATCTGAATGTATGTGTGACTCGTTCCTTGGCTGGATCATGATGCACGGCAGCGTGTGGCACTAGGGCCATGTGCACATTGTGCTCGATTTGGCTGTGGCTGTGTGCTGGGTCTGTGCCAGCAGTGGAGGAAAAGCAATGAGCCTGCTTGCAGAGATAGTGCCAGCTCTGCAACACAGCTAGGCTGGGGGCACGTCTGCATGCTAATCCTTCACCTCTTTTTTGCAAGGAAAACTCTCTGGCGAGTCGCTTGGGAATAAAGAGCTGAAACTGCTTTTTGGCTCCTGAAATGGCATCTGCCTTCCTGACCGTGTGTTCTGACTGTCCTGTCTTGAACTGGTGGCAGGTGGCCAAAGTCCTACAGGCAGTTGCCTCAGTGGAATCTCAGCAGGAGCCATGTTTGCAGCACTGTGGCTGGAGTTAGGCGTGACAGGCATCTCACAGGGAGCATGTGGCGAAGATGCTGTAACAGCAGCCTGCCATTTCAGGGACCTCTGTGGTGCTGAGCTCTCTGGCATGCATTTGCCAGGGCTTGGCATCTTACTAGCGGTATTAGCCCCATCAGAAAAACCACAGGTGTGTCCCCAAAGCACAGGCCATTTTTATCAGCAAATACCTTTCTATACTGGTGCTGTTGATCTTCTCTAGGGCTATGCTGCCTCATTGCCATACTGAGCATGAAAGCAATGCCCCAGGCTTTTACCTTCAGTACTTTTTCCATGGGGGGCACTTCCACAGCTGCCTGCACAGTGTGGTTGTTCACCAGCTGGCTGTGGGCAGGCACCTGCAGCCCCAGTGGGTGAGTATGGGCTTGGTCTGCGACAACAAGGAGTTGTGTAACACACTTGTGGCACTGGATTGTCTCGTTCTCCTCTCTGTACCAAGGCTCATAAAGTTCAAGTGGTTCCCAGTTACTGGGATTTCAGGCCTCATCAGTGATATCTGATCCTCCTGAAAGGTTTTGGTCTGTTGTATATTCAGTAAAAACATTTTCAGAGCTGTTCCTAGGGCAGAGACCATATATGTTCCTGTGTCTCTATAGCATCTAGGACCTCTGTGCTAAATGGACTGAAATAAAATGTGCTCCTAAAGCCATGTGGGAACAGTGCTGCATGGTGTCTTTTAGTAAACCACAGCAGTGGTGATAACAGGTATTTCTGTTTATCTGGGCTCCCATAGGCTGGGAGATCATTCTTCTCCTACCTGTGCAGGTTTCATGGTACGTTATTAAGCAGAAAAGTTTTTTCCCACTCTCCCAGCCATTTCCCAGAGGGACCCTGCAGTGAAGGCAGAATTGCAAATTTGTGTCTCTGCAATCCAAGAGAAAACACAAAAATTCATGGGCTTGTGAGTTTGCCTGAATAAATGGAGGGAAAGTACTTGAAGAGAGAGGTCCTTAAACACACTCTCTCAAGGGAATGGAGGCAGAAGTACAGGGGTTTGAGAGTGTTTATATGGCTTTGAGTACAGCAGTAGCTTCTTTATGCTTTGTTGGTTTAACTGTATGTTTAATGGCATGTTTGTCCTTTTCTGCAATTTTGACAGGATACATGTACTTGCAGAACCCAAGCAATCATTTAGTGAAAGCAGTCCCAGGTAAGTAGATGCTGAAAGAATACTTGCTCAAAGGTTGGGGACTGATGGGGCTCAGCCGGAGCAGACCCTTGGCCATTGTCTTGCTACTGCTTTCCTCCCTGTCTCCAGAAAAGCAGGCTGAGATGTTCTGTGCTTGAAGGGCTCCCTCCAATTTGCTCTTTCTTATTTTCAATCAAAAAACTGGGCTTGACTCGAGTCTTGCCCTTGCTGCCCCATCTGATCTGAGCTGGCCAACTGAGATGTTGCAGGTGGGATGGTGTGTGGTGCAAGGTGACCAGACTTGTTGGAGCTGCAGGCTGCTGTATCCTGAAGGACACAGTCCAGCTTTAGGAACAGAGTTGCTGTCTGCATAATGTGATCAAACCACAGCTTGAAAGCCAGGGCAGCTGTCTCTTGATAACATCTCCATTATCTGGATGGGTCTCAAAAGAGACTCCACAAAGCCATTGCCCTGCTGTTCCCTGTCCTGACTACTCTGGTACCCTCTCCCACCATGGCCTCTCAGTGAGGGATGAGCAACTCCAAATTTGCCCTGGGCACAGGAGAGTAACCACTAACTTGCTGTAAAACCTCACCCACTTTCCATGGCACACCCTGACTGTAACATTATTACTATTTTTACTGTCATACCTGTGGCGTAGTTAGGTGGTAATGGTGAGGCAAAAAAAATGCAATCATGAAACTCCCCCAGGGGTTTCAGAGATGTAATGAAATGACCCTTTTTGCACATCCACAGGTAACTAAAACTAGACCTGTCATTTGAAGACTCTTTTTGGGTTTACAACAACCAGCAGGAGAGTGTTAGGAAATTCAGTGCCACAGAAGGTAAATGCTCAGGGAGTGGTAGTGGCACTTTGCAGCTATGGGAAGCCATAGGGAATGTGTGTGTGTCCTAGGCAGGGAAGGATAGCCCCAGCAAACACATTTCACACTTGTGCATGTTACCGAAATTTCACAACCTTGCTGTTCTTGCTAGGCTTGTATGGGGAAACCAAGAGACGATCTGGACCCTGTCACGGGGTGCTATGACAGCTCAGCCATCTTCAAGAATATTGTCACTGTCCAAGCCCAAGAAAGATTTTAGCAAGCACCACTGCAGGTCAGTGACATGGTGGCGCATCCTGGGGAAGAAGGCAGCTCAGAGCATGTTCTCTAATCAGGGGGGCATACCGGCTCCCAGGGGAAGGGAAGATGCCATCTCCTCTCCCGATGAAGCTGCCCCACAGGGAGCTCCATGGCACTGAAACTCACCAGGCTGTGTTGTGCTTGGAACAGGTGCTGTCTGTAGCGGGGAAGAAAGTAACATATGACCATAGTCACCCTGAGTGCTTGACTTGCAAAATGGGGAGGAACGAGGGAGTGCTGAATTTCGATGCCCTTTTGTTTCCTCATACCCACTTCCTGGCTGTGGGAAGGACTTCTGCAATACATAGTTGTTGGCCTGATTAGAGCTCTGGGTTCCCATCAGCTGCCATAGGAGTTTGTCTTGATCCCAGTCTCCAAGCACAGGGGAGCATGTTCCTCTACTGTAACAAAAATACCCAGCCAACAGCTCTGCTTTGGTTTGGAAGTAGACATCATGGGCACGCATGCATTCCTTGATGGAATTATGTGTGGTGCACCTGTGACTACAGAGGAACTGTCCCTAGAGCCAGGCACCTGAACACAGTTAAAGATCCCCAGCATCCTCTTGGAGTATGACCTAAATCTTGAAGATAGCAGTTAGGAACAGAGAAATCTTGCAGCATTCTTCTGCTGGAAGGAATCCAAGTCTCTTGTCTTGAGTTAAACCTCTGCTTTCACTGCATGGTGAAAAAATAGACCATGTTTTGGAATTGGAGTGAAAAATGATGTAAAAAGTACAAATGACAGTGGCACTGGGTGATGCTGCATTACTTGAAGCAAGTAATCTGTAGCTGAGGGGATGAAGCTCTTTTGGATTCAGGATGGTGTTTGCTAGTCTGTAAGAAGTCTTAGCAATGAGAATGGAGACAAAACTATGTTGCAGTCCTGGCTTTCCTCTACCTGGAAGGATGTCAAGGCTTGCATGTCTGTAGTTTTCTCCCTTCTGCCACTGTCACCAGTTATGGGCCCTCATCCTCCTGAAAGCTTCTGCCTTTTGCTAAAGGTGTCCATATGACAGCCCTTCCTGCCTTCCTGCTTACCTCTGCTTGCTTCTTCCCTGGTGATGACAGGCATATTCCAACAGTTATGCTTGATCAAAAGCTGGATGAACAAGGCACTAGGCAAGCCTGGGGAGATACCAAGATGAAAGGAGACACAAGGGCACAAGGTGCTATCAAGCCATTGTAACAAAGATGTTTCTAAATTGGCAGAGCTGGCCACCATAAATGCTGCCGGGTGTTGTGGGGCAGCTCCTTGAAATGGTCCAGGAAGAGCCTAGACTTTGAAAGCGCCGAGGGTGCTTAAAAGAGGACTCTTCAGATGCAAACAGCATTTAAAGTGAGGAAGTCTCAGGTGTAAATGCCTATTTGTTCATGGCTTTTCCATGTGCACCGATGCCAGCTTTTGTACATGCAGCAGGCATGGATGTTTAACTAGACTTAGGATACCATCTGCCGGGTTCATGTTCTCTGTCAGTTGCCTTTTGGTAACTCTTCTGTGCTGTTCCTCAAAATCCTTCTTTTTGTACAGCTTCAGACCAATGATCGGTGGGCATCCCACACTAGTGAATTTTAGCTACCCTTCTGACCGGCTGCTGAAGTTGTCTGAACCCAAAAAATACCTCCCGGCTTACCTGGAGCAAAGGTGAGAGATGAGAAAGCCTAGAGGGTGGTACAGGTAGGGCCTTGGGCCTTGTAGCATCAGTGCAACTTCAAAGTAATAAATGCAGGAACAGAGGATGGGTATAACAGAGGGCAAAATGCAGAGCAGGGTCTCTGCTGGGATTAGAACTTCTGGACTCTCTCATGGGATGAGTCCTACACTGGAAATGCCCACAAGACAAAGCTGCCTTCTACTGCACTAAATGTGAGGCTTAGACATCCCAGCTGCAGCCAGAGCAGGGAACATCTGTGAGTGGCAGTGCCATGACTCTGCTTCCAGAGCTCGTGAGTCCCCCGCGTGGCCTGTGTCCCTGGCTGCACTGAACTACAATGCCTCCCCACGGATCCTGGAGCTTGCCCGGCCAAAGATGCTGCACCCACATTTCCTGCCAGCCAGAGAGGTGAGGAGGAGGTTGAATGAGATTTGGAGGGAATAGGGATGCAGCAAACTGTCTCCTGAGTTTTTATACCTTTATCCTGCCCCTGGATGTGCCCAGTGTGTGCTATGGAGGGCAGAAACTGTCTGGTACTGCTGAGGTTTGTGATACTGAGAGAAACTGCCTTTTCAGAAAGGAATGTTGTCTTTGCAAATATCCTCCTGAGAGACAAAAACCAGCCAGGCTGGAGCAGCCTAGTATAGCAGGAGAGCCAAGGGAGACATCTGGGCTGCATCCTCTGGTAAAGCAGCCTGGGAAAGTGGAGAAGCCTGATGAGAATGGCATGTTTACCTCTTAGCGAGTACAGTCATGTTTGTAGTTGGGCAGCTGTGCTCCTATCTATGTACACGGGGGCATAAGACTGCAGCACTATATATATTGTAACTGTGTTTTACCATTAGCCTAATTTGGAGACATATTTCTGAACTTGTTCCTTTTAGGTGGGTCATTGCTTTGGCAGGGGTGAAGGGGCTTGGAGCAATCTCAGATTGCACTCATTTCCATGGCAAAGGCTAGATTTTCTGGATGCAGGGGCTGGGAAATGGGAGGCTGGGCTGGAGCAGGGCTGGGCAACAGTAACCCTGTGAAAAATAGGGGAAGAAGTCCCCTGCTGGAGAAGTAATCATTTTTTCTGTAGGAATGCAGTTAACTGTACCAGCAAATTTACCCTGAAATCTGTGTGTCTCCTTAGCAGGGAAGTTATTTGATTCAGTCAGGAAGATGAATATGAAAAACATGGAAGAAATTTCTCTGCATTTTTACCTGCCTACACAGACTCTCATTACAGGCACTCCCCAACAGCTGGGGAAAGAAGTGATAGTGACTATGACATACAAATCCATATAGCACCAAAATTACCTTACAATTCAGGTGAAAGAAAAGTGCTGGAAAAGTAAGAGTGCTCCTGCTTGTGACCATGTCTGCAGCAGGAGGGTGCTGGGGTGCTTACCCTTGTGGAGAGGGAGCATGTCCCTGTGGGCTGCTGCGTACAAGCTCTGTGTCTGCCCTTCCCCATTCTGAACCCATGCAGGTCCCAACACAGGTTTCCAGTTCTGCGATCTCGGCCACGGCATCCGAGCGGCTGAAGCGTCTCGCAGAGCCCTTGGTCAGGGAGCTGACCTGCTGCTATAAGCACACCGCTTCTGATTCTCCCATTCGCCCGGTAAGGCAGCATCACCCGCCACCCTACCGGCAAGGGTCTCCAGGCAGAGGAGAGGGCACGGGTGCTCAGTCACTCATGGCTCTCTTCATGGCAGCCCTGGATGTGCTGCTCTCTGTGAGGCTGGCGTAGCTGCTTCCTGAGCCGGAAAGCAGAACTTGTGCTCCAGAGCAGGAACTGACTCCTAGCAGATATCCCCAGGGAATAGCAGAGCTGTGCCTAGCCTGCAGTTCTGGGGATGGGGAGAGGTGGACAAGTGTCTAACTGGGATTTCCAGTGCTGGGAGTGGGTTGGACAAGGGGCTGTGGGTAAGAGGAGGCTGGGGGGGAGGGTGTGGGACTAGCCAGGCAGTGATTTCTCCTTCTAGTTTGTCTGGTGCCAAACACAGCTGAAGACAGGATCATGTCCCGTCTGTGTGTGGTCAGTGGCTGTGAATCTGGCTACACTGAATTAGTTGCAGGATGACCACCCCTGAATGCCAGGAGCATCTCTAAGCACCTTCCTCCCAATTCTTCCACAGGTTTCGAAGTCGGCTCAGAAGGCGACTCCGAGCGCTCGGACCATTGAGCTGGCTAGGCCAAAAAAACTACATGCTGAGTACGCGCACCCACGCGACCCCGAGTGGCCCGTGACAGAGGCCGCTAAGCATGCGGTGGCTACACCAAGGGTTCTGAAGCTGGCCCAGCCTGGCAAAAGGTAGGTGCTGCTCCCCTGTCATGGGGAAACGATCAGCTGCCAGCCCATTTTGTGTGCGTCATGGCACCTTGTTGATTTGTGTTTGGCCAGAGAGATTAAGCCACTGTTCTTCCACTTCCAAAATGCATGGATTTTATATGTCTGGATGTGCAAATCCTACATGGATTGTGGTTTAAAAAGCACTTTAGGGGTGGAAGGAGAGTCAGAAGAAATAGAAACTTTCTAACTCCAGCAGGAGTTACTGGTTGTGACTTCTTATTAATTACAATTATAAAAAGCAACCAGCTGGCAAAAGGCACAGTGTAGCACATTCGTGTTGCCCAGCGTGATACAGCTGGCCTCAGCCCAGCGTGCAGGAAGTGCTGGGTAGGATGTTTCACAGAGGGTGAGGGAATGCCTGGCTGTAGTGCCTGTGAGAGATGTCCCTCTCCTGGTGACAGCAGTGGAGGTGTGACTCCTTTTGTCCTCCCTTGACAGAGGAGGGCAGGGCTTAGGTGGAGGTATGTCAGCTGGCAGGCAGCTGAGAGCTGACCCTGCTCCAGTCGGGATTGACCATCCCTAACCCTCTCTCCTCCAGACCTCCTATGGGCTTGACTATATTCAACCCAGACGCATTCAGAGTGAAGGAGACTGCTTTGAAGGCAACTTGTTCTGCTCGGATCCAAGAACTAGCTCGTCCAATTCAGCGCTAAGCTCCCTCAGAAATGCTCCTGCCAGCTGCCCACATCACCCCTTGGAACATCACTCTTTCTGGGCTGTGCTGTGACTAGAAAATCTACATGAACACAGTGCAGAGGCAGCACTCAGCAGGAGCACTTTCTGGGAATTCAAATAAAATGGTCACTCCTTAAGAATAATCATCAGGGAGAATTAACAGAATTTGACCTAATGTGGGAAGCCGCTCTCCCTAGGATGGGTTGTCTGGAGTTTCTCTCTTTATTGTGTTGCTGTAGTAGTTTAAGAAGTACTGAAACACCTGCTGGGGGAAGGCAGCACAGGAACTGTTCTTTCATGCAGGGAAGTGTGGCAAACCAAACACGAGAGCACACAGTAAGTTGATGCAACACAACTTCTGAATTTGGGTTTAAAAATCTTTGCTAACGTTCAAAGATCTTACTGACACTCAGAAGTTTTGTGCATGTGACAGAAGCAGAAATACGAAAAGCTATAATGTATGTTGAGTTGGCTTGTATTTGGGGACTGTTTTGTCATATCCCGGGAGAACAGGCAGATCCAGCCATTCGCTTTGCATGCACCTTTGATACAAGTTACACAGTTGGGTTAAATCTGTTGGTTCAGATACTCAGTTGTGTGACCCTGGGCAAAATAAGAGAGTTCTGCATTGGGATTTTTGGAGCCTAACTCAAAAAAAGCAGAGTTCTCCTCAGGGTAAGAGGGAAGGCACGTTGCAAAGGCTAAGGAAAAAACAGGTATTGATGCCAGGCTCTGCAGAACAAATTCTGAGCTCCGGTCGGGTCCGAGGGCGAGTCAGTCTGGCAGCTGGATTTCAGGGGAACAACACAGCCTGTGTGGGGCATGGCATAAGGGGAATGCTTTTATCTGTTTCCTACAAGATTGGTGTGTTTTGCCCTGGCAGCCCAACCGTTGGCGACGTGCTGGAGATACTGAGGCAAGAGAGATACTCACCAGTAAGGGACAAAAGCCACAAATGAAAGCATATGGCAGTTTTAGAGCCAATGTATTTTAGTCTTCCTTGTGTTAAGCTGATTCTCCTTCCAAAGGAGTGGAGGCAGGTGACCACAAACCAGAAGGGGATTAATCAGAGGATCCATTAATTGATTTAATCATCCACTAAGTAGAGGACTTTTCAACCCTTTTGAACAAGGTAAGGTCACTGTGCAATGGTGCTAGTTATTTTTAGACCATGCATTGTCCTATACCAGGATGGATGAGAGTTTGGACTTGGTGCAAGAGCCCCAGCACAATTGCACTCCTCAGGCTTGAGAATGGCCAGGAGGAGACTGGAGTCTCCCCCTAAAGGAGAGGTGGAGGAACCCCAGCACCACCAGCTTCCACCACCTCTGGGCTTAGGGTGTGCATGGAGCTGTGGGCTGCCATGCATGGACCCACGGGTGCCCTAGAAGATGAGGTTGCCCATGTCTGCAGGTTGTCCCTGTGGCAAGAGGGAAAACCCACAGTGCCCACTGAGGCTGCCTTGGAGAAATGTTGCCCTCCTGGACGAAGGAATCTGCCTCTTGCCATTGGGGTGGGGAGCACAAGCAGGGACGTAATACAGCTCCTCTCATCAAAAAATACTGGGTTTTTATTACTGCATGGGGAAAAAAACCCCACAACCCACTAGTTCTTTCTCTTTGGTTACCTTTAGCAGAAAGGTAAAAAAGGCATTCAAAGGGTGCTTGGCTTGGCCTGATTATGGTGTAGGCACTTGGTTTGCCAATATGCAGGGCTGACTCAGGCATGTTGAGCCAAACAGGGTCACCTGAACAACATATCTGGTTTTCCAGGTGCCCTGCTCTCTGGATGATCTGTACCTTAAAGCTAGCACACATAGTTTGCCTCTGGGGATTCTAAGGAAAAGACATTTTTATTTCTTCCTTCTATATATGAACATGTATCATGGCAGCTTTTCTGCAAGTCTGGGACAAGGGCATCAGATTGCCTTTTCTTGTGCAGCTGCTGTTAATGGGTTGGAACCACTAGACAGGTTATCAGCCATCAAAAGTTGTATACACACACACATATGTGTGTGTGTATATATATATATAATTTTTTTTCTGGTTATGTACATGTTAAATAAAACTTATGTTAAATAGCAGAGTATTACTTTGTATCGCAAAACCTATTGCAACAGAAGAAGCCCAAGGAACCCCACTCTGAAGAGCTTCACCATCATTTATAGGAGGCAAGGGGATCGGAGCAGCATCCTCTAGTCCCTGACAGACCCGCTTTCTGATGGCAGCCCTTCAGACTTCCTCCACTCTGCCAGGCGCTGCTTGAACCATTTCTGGAGAGAAAACAAAACAGAGACTGAGTGCCCTGGGCTGAGCGAACCCTCTGAATAACTTTGCAAAGGTGCAGTTGTGCTCAGCACGTGGGACCAGGTGAGGGGAACTCGTGGTGCTGATGTCTTGTAGCAAGGTGCTGTTCCCAGGCAGTACAGGCAGCTCCTGACCGAACGGCCTTGTAACCTACGTGTGCACCTCTTTCCGACTCATTTCTCCTGCTCACTTCAGATCTTGACAGCATGGGTGAGTCCTTTTTTTATTGCTGTGAGTCCAGTTTTTTCCTTGCAAACAGAAGAAGAGATTGGCTAAGGAGCTGGATGGTGTCTGTTTAAATGACTGAAGCAGTGAAACAATCACTTGCAAGTCCGAAACTGATAGGAATCAAAAGCTGACCTGCTTCAGAAAGGATGAGAGCAACAGCACAATGGCTCTCAACAAATTTAAGAACAAATAGATTCTAAAAATTGTTTAAAAATTATCTCAGTCTTCAAGCAATATGCATGTCTACATTAGCAGTAACTTAGTACTGTGTGTATAGTAACTTAGCATCTGCAAGCCAACTCCAAGAGCTGCTGATGCGACTTCAACATAGCCACAATTTAAAATAAGAGATAAAATGCATCTGGTTAATGCCACACTACCTAAGAAGAAAAGAAAGAAAAGAGATATAACTCATGTGCCGGAAGCACAGCTCAGCCCTTTGTTTGGCAATGTGCCTGTGATTCCTTTTGTTGCAGCTCATTTTGTTGCTATATTTGTTCATGGTTATTTTTGAAGCTATTATGCCTGTAACGATACAACCACGGTGCTCTCTACAAGTGTCTTTCACACTCACACTGCCTTTGACCACATCCAGTCAGATGATTGCCAGCCTAGCCTCCTCCCAAAAATTTCACTTACTGTCCTAAACCATCATCTCCTCTTTGCATCTCATTGTTCCTGAATTTTTTATTAAACTGGCTGCTATTTCTAGCTGATAAAGCACTCCAGATGTCAGGATGATTCTCTGTGTCCTACGCAATGCAGGCACTTTGCAGCTCACCATCCCAGTGTCGATTCTGTCCCTAACATGACCTTCATCTCCAGATCTCTAGGAGCACCCTAGATTTGTGGAAAAAGATGGCTATCAGGAAAGATTTTAAGACATCTACAGAGGTGCCCTGGGCATACATGGCCTATGTTTACAACTTGCTTTAGGAAAAAAAAAAGGAACGGTGGAGAAAAAGGTGTTGTAGGGCTACTGCCTCCTTGCTGCCTCAAACAAGAAGTGATACCTGTCTGTCACCAAAGCACAGTCCACTCCAGCCAAGGACTATCAGTGCAGTGGATGCTGTCCCAGCATCTTTCCCTGGGACAGGCTAAATGCTGACATTGTCTGCTCAACTTTTTTATCCTTTTGGCTTTGCTGAGGGAGAGCCAGGCTTGGCAGCTCTCTGCAAACTGCTGCTAACTTTTCAGTGGGTTGGATTTCTTTTCTACACCCATAAATGCCGCTATGGGTCTAGTAGCTTATAAAACACCTGCATCACAATGAGCTGCACCTGAAGGAATTGGGAAGAAGCCATTTGCTTCTGAAGTGCATGGTAGTCTGCAGGTGGCCAGATGGAGCATAGGGCTTGGTGGAATTACCAGACAGTGGCAGCCTGTCCCTGTGGAGGGGTATTAGGAGGCCTCTATGTCTCCTGGAGAGGCTGACAGACTTGCCCAACATCTGGGCTTGGGGACACTGAGGGGAAGGGTGCATGCCCTGAGCATGTCCCACAGCACATCCTGCAGGAGTTGCATCTATCCTGTATCTGTTTTAAAGTGACTATAGTTTCTTCAGACCACAAAGCCAGCAGAAGTTTGTGCACCCAAAGCTATCAGAAATGGGTTGGAAGAACAGCATGCATGGGTTGTATATTCAAGGGCAGGGACATACGGGGTGCAGGGAGGATGTGGGGTACAGCTAGGTGCTGTGTTGCAGTAGAGCTCTGTGGGTGCATTGTGGGGTTAGGGGCATGCTGACGGATGCTGAGGAGACTTGTGGGTGCAGAGTGGGATGCAGTGAGGAGTATGCAGGGTGCACAGTGGTGCAGCGAGTGCAAGCAGAGGCACAGAGGAGTGCAGGCGGTGTGGAGGGAGCATGAGAGGTGCAGGGGCTGCTGTAGGAAGCACGTGGGGGGACAGACAGATGCAGGTGTATGATAGAGAGACCAGGACACGACAGGTAGAAGATGAGTGTGTGGGGCACAGAGGAATGCAAGGGGAGCAGGGCTGGTGCCGAGCGAGGGATGAAGGGCATGCACTCACCAGGGTCTGCTCCTCGGAGAGCCCGGTCTCAGCCGAAATGAGGCACAGTGTGGTGGGGTCAGGATGCTTGTTCACCTTGCAGAAGTGGTACTCCAGGATCTCCAGCTGCTCCTCAGTGGGAATCACTGGCTTCTCCATGGCCATCTCCTCCTGGGGCAGGGCTACGGGGCCAGGCACTGCAGAGAGGGGCTGGTGTCATTGCTCAAGCTGAGAGTGGCCAGGGGGGCCACACTCGCTGAGCCCCAGATTTGCCATCCGTGTCCCCACCAGCCCCTGCCTCCCCAGTGGCCTCTGGCTGCGGCAGGACACAACTGCCTTCCCAAAGGCATGCCAGGGAGCTCAGCTGGGAGCACCAGCCCCCCAGCAACTCCTGTCTCAGTCTCCTCATTGCAGTGACCCCACGCCAACAGTGCCCAGCGCTGAGCTGTCTCACCATCCTTAGCTGGCAGGAAACTGCAGACTGCTCAGCACTCCCCTGTTGCTGTATTTATAGCCAGTGTGACTCCCATGGGAACGATTCCTGTTTACAGCCGTATTTAGGCCTGGGCGTCACTTAGGAGTGATGTCACAGCAATGGGCATGTTCAGGGGGTTAATTTAAAGATATTAGTTTAAAAACATTATTTGTCCTCTGGGTGAAGGGACAGTATCTGACATCTAGCCTAGTGGGTTGTTGGGTTTTTTTTTTCCTACCTCACAGTGATCAGGCAAGTTTGTACAAGGGAATCATAAACCAGAGGCTGCAGGATCTTTTGGGAGCATGGTCTTTGACCCAGCAATCACCTTATTTCCCTTCCTAATGAGTGTTCTGGTCCTTTTCTTAGCAATATGACCAGACATAACACAATGCTGGCCATGTGAGGGTGAGCTACATTGTTTTAAGTAATATTTAATGTTATCACACATGGGCATAAACAGTTAGTCCTATTGTTCCTGAGCATCACTGAACTGGTTGGTTGGTTGGTTTTTGGTGTCTAAGGGAAGGGTCAGTCCCTGCAGGACTGTACCCAGTCCATGTCTCTTGCCCAAGCATTTACTGCCTCCAACTGTGGTCAGTGCTAGGTGTGGCAGAGGGTGGAGCTTGCTAATTCAGTGAACTAAAACAGGAGGCGCTGCCCCCACAAAGCATGCACAAGTCCCTTGATGCTGAATCACTGTGGTGTTTCCGAAACCAGGCTGTTGGGTACTGGCGGAGGAGGAGTTGGTTGCAAAAATGTGGCCTTTCTTGATCAGCTCTCCTGCTGTCTGAGCTGCCTGGCCTATCTCTGTCAGGTTGGCCTCTTCAGTGCTGCCAGGAGCCTTTGGCCCACCTTGGGAGTCCTCTGGGCCATCTGCTGCAGACCTGCTCTGCCTCCACATTGCAGTCCAGCTTCTCCTTCCCGTTGGCTCTGGGATGTAACCCAGGCACCTCCATCATGCTGCACTCCTACGGCATAGGTTTAACCCCAGCTGCTTTCTTGGTTGACTGATAACTCACTTAGGGTACCATGGGGTATTGAATGCCCCAGGGCTTTCACTTGCTCACAGAACTGCGGGGATGGTGCTCAGCTTTGAAACTGTCTTGCAGCTTGCAAAGAGCCAGGCTCAGTGAGAGGCTGGAGAGATCGTCTTCTTTGAACTTTACCTCGTAAACCAAAGGTCCCCTGAGCCTCGTCTGCAGAAAGTGCTTCGAGTAATAAAAGAATCCTTTGGCATTTGAGTAGGGGCTTATAAATAGACTAGGGCTGGTTGTGAAACAGCCCACTCTGCTTGAGTCACTTGGTAAATACTGATTGTAGCACAGTGGTTGCGTAACACTGGAGCACCTCTGAGCACCATGGAGTGCTGGTAGACAGTATCACCCACCAGCCCTGGATGGACTGGGGACAGACCATCTTTAGCCCCAGGTACAGCAAGCAAAGCTGGCCTGGTCTACAGAGTGTTGCAGCTGCCTGGGTTTTCCTGGGGTCAGCTCCGTTCAGAGGCATCCATATAGAAGGGGGGCAGACATAATTCAGTCCCTCATGCGTGTGAGGTAGTGGGGCTCTGCTGAATGTTGCTCACCTACCTTGGGCATTTGGAGACCTCTGGAAAAGACGCAGGGGTAGGAGGAGAACCCCTGGACTTGAGGTGCTGCTCTCCAGCACTGTGGCTGCCAGGCTCTCCATGAGATCAAAATGCAGATGAGGCCAAGCTCAAGCCACAAGTCCTACCTCTCCTCCTTGATCACCAGACCACTGAGCCACCTGCCCTTCTGCTAGAAAGCCCAGCCACAAAGGGCTTCTCATCACCTCTGGAACATGCATCTAGCCTGGGCCACCAGCAGCAACATGTCTTGGTGGTTCATAAATCATTGCTTGCAGCCTGCTGCATTAATGTATATTGCTGTGTGTGCATTGATTTGCATAGGGAACACATGCTTCAACTTTCATGTTTCACCTGCACAGCTATTTCTGTTTCTGATTATCTCCAGGTTCCTGAGGTGTTTCCCCGTAGGACACAGTATCTTTTACCTGCTGGCAGCTCAGGATGCCAGAGCACGCAGGATGTGATGCCCGATGGCTTTTCTTTGTCTCCCCTCTACCCTTACCCTGGAAGAACAGTTCCTACTTCTCAAGGCTGGAAGATGGCTTTCAGTAGAAGGCAAAAACCCTGGGGCTCCTAGAGGGCTTTTCAGGTCTCCCCACATCGCTCCACTAGGTCCTGGAGGCTTTCAAAAGCCATGTGGCCCCTGTGCAGCATGTGGCCTCCAGCACTTGGCATTTCTTGGGTACTAAAAATTGGGGGTATATAACAGGACTTGAGGGCACCAGCAGTGCCTAAATGCCCTGACTGGCCCTATCTGGACCACTACTCACCTGTCTGCTACTTAAGTGGAGCCTCAGGTAAGCCCAGGCCTGCAGCCTGCCCTTCAGGCTGCCTGGGATCTCTGCCCTGTACAGTAGAGGTGACTGTCTTGCTTACATTTCTTTAAGCCTGGTAGAAACACAGCTGTTTGGCTCAGCTGCTGGAAAGCACAACTGCTCACTGCTTTTTTCTGCTTAAATTTTTGATGGCATTGGAAAAAAATGGCTTTTTCAGTGCAAAGAATGTTAACCATTCTGTGCTGTGGCACACAGGCTGTGGGGCTGCAGCTGTCATTCAGCTCTGTGAACAGTCCCCTGAGAGCTCCATGTCAGGGGTTTACTCACCCAGGCAGAAATGACAATGCCAGATGCACTATGACAGTGAAACCACCACACCTGCTCTGTCCTAAGTGTCAGGCTAAAGACCCCTGGGAAATTCATGCTTGACTCTGACTGTCTTGGTTTTAGGTGGAGCAATGTGAGAACAGACGCTTGCAAGTGGTTCAGCGGTTGCTTGGCCATGGGTGGCTGCAGCCAGCATTGCTGTGTACATGGCAGTACCTAGTGCTCTTAGGGTGGCTGATAGGGTATTAAAATGCACCTCTGGGGCCATTTTGGAGTGAGCAGACGAAAGGTAATGGTTGCTAGACACAAGTTGCAGCAAGAGAAAGTCTTATTTTATATATATAGTACACTGCCCGTGTCCTGTGGTTCCAACCAGCACCCCAGAGACACCCCAGGATTACTAGCAGGACTCCCAGCTCTGGCCTGAAATGGGAGAGGACATCCCTCTGTATGCTTGCCTGGCACTACTACAGTCAGCATTTACTATCCTGGCAAAAATCTGCTACTTTTCCAGAAAAGACATGATCTCTGTTTGCTCAGCTTTGCTTTTTTGAACAGTAGTCACAATAGCTGGCTGGCTGTGCAGCTTTCTATCAAATTACTGCACCCAAAGCCTCTAGAAATCTCTCTGAGCAGTACCTCCGGCCAAGCTGATGGGGCCCCATAGCCCTTGCTGGGCTTCTTGACCCCTTCCCCAGTGCTCCCACTGTCAGGGCTGGGATGCGACTGGAGGCATCTGCATTTGGTTTTAGCTTGCAGCTATTTCCTGCCACTGCAGGGATCAAAATAGCAGTTCTCCATGCAAACGAGCCCTCTTACCCTCCCTTGCTCTGCTGCAGAGCCATGTCCTGTCCTGAGCTTTGCTCGGCCTCCTGCTGTGGGGTAGCTGTGGATAACATCAGCCAGCATGGCGCACAGGATAAGGTGGGACAGAGGCTTTAAAAATAAACCGGGCCCTGCCATAAATAAGGAAAAAACACCTGTCATGCATCCTGTAAACTACCCGTCCAGCCTTTTAGAAGATAATATCGGATGGGAACAAAGCAAACAAGAGCACAGCTGCTGCAGGAGCAGAGGCAGGTTCCCGTGGTAGCCCCTGCCTGGGGTCTCAGCTGTCCGTGTGCCCTTCTGCCTGCCCCGGGCGTGAGGCTTCCTGCCCTGCTGGGAGCAGCTCCGACCTCCTCAGCAAGCATCACCACTCACAGGGCAGCTCCTCCGTCCATCCCCCCCATCCCCAACCGCAAATCCACCCCAGCACCCCCAGCTCAAAGCCTGTGCTTACCTGCAGCTGGCAAGGACCAGAAGTGTGTAAAACAAGAACCCCGCAGGTCCTTGGGTGACTGCTTAAGTATCTGCGTGTGTGTGTGACAGGCGGGGACCTGAAAAACCTGCCGCAAATCACAGGAGCTCCCGCGATCCACAGCCACTCTCTGGGCTGGTAATTCAGGTTTGGCACCCGCTCTCCTTGGCAGGGCTCAACGCATGGTTGTAGGAGCCGCGGGGCTCTCGGTGGCACGGGAGCCGTCGGGGCCCGTCCCGCCACTCCCGGGGCTGAAGGACGCGGGCCCGGCCAGGGCTGCTGGGGCTGCTTCCTGCAGGGGTACAGGAAGGGTGCAGGCGGGGTGCGGCGGAAACCGCGCTTCGTTCGTCTGCGCTCCCGCCGAGCCCGCCTGTCCCTCCCGGCCGGGCTGCATCCCGCTCCCCGCTGTACGGAACCGCGCTCCCGCCCTTGCGGATGGAGCACGGCAGCGGTCACTGCTGTGCAGGGCTGGCTTCTCATCTCGCTTTAGGATCTGGCAAATGGTGTGTCCAGGTTTAACGTTCCTGACTCTGCTGTCACTTTAGTCAGCCATGTGATCCCGCCAGGCTGGGTATAGGGGCAGGACTGGGTCCTGGATCCGACCCGCTGCTGCAGCGCAAGTGCTCTCAGAGGCACAGCCTGGCTGGGGATCGAGAGGAGGGCAGGAGGAGAGCAGGGTATCCTCCTCTGCCAAAGACCTATACTCTCCTCGATTAAAGTGCCCAGAAGCCTGCAGTTTCCACTGGGGTGGTCTGGAAGCATTAGCAGCTTTAAAAGAGGCATCTTGTAGGGTGGGGTGCATTTGGGAGGGACTGATTTTCTCTCAGTTTATAGACAGCTGGAAGAGGATGCTGGAAAACCAGAGAGGCTGGAGAAACGGATCATGAAAAATTGAGTACGACTTGCAATGGTTGATACTATCTGCCAGAGCAAAACTGGCACAGGATGCATAAAGCTGTGGAGCTGGCTGGAGCTGGAGGCACGGATCCCTGACCCTGGGGAGAAGTGGCTGGACAAACCCAGGCAAAAAACCTACTATATGTTCAGCAATGAGCCAAAACCATTCTGAAGAGGCTTTGTAATGTTCAGGGAAACATGGGCCAAGGCAAGGGGATTGCAAAGAGATCTGTGCCAAAGGACAGGCAGACCTTTGCCAGTTTTCCTAGCAGGATGACATTGATCAAGCAAGATCAGGGGATAGCTTCACTGCCTGATAAACCAAATGGTGCTGTGCAGTGGCTGCCAAAAGAGGTTTTTGGGAGAAGACTTGATCCTGCTTGCCTTGGGCAGGCACCTGGCCAAAGGAATATGTGCTGTTTATCACTGGTGCTAAGCAACAGGAGCATGGGTAGCAGTGGGTGCGGACAAGCAGATTGGAAGATGTGTGCCATCGGATGGCTCCAGTAGCACTGGCTGGGGGGATCAGGGTGCATTCAAGGAGGCTGGAACAGATCCCTGCAGCAGGACTCAGCCATGGATTTCAAACCCAGTGTGGGAAAGTCCAGGCAGAGGTCCTGAACTGCATACTGGCATGTTCTTGGGGGAGCTCTAGTGGGGATTGCTGCTTATCTGCCCCATGCCTATGCTCTGCTCTGGCATCTGCTCTTGGCCAGCCTTGAGTACAGGAAGATGGAAAAATATTCTGGCCTAGAAAGATTTCCCTATGTTTGTATGCTGTGTTTTATTTTCTTTCATGCACGTGCCCCAAGTGCTGCAAAATGTGAGTAACCTGGCCCACGGGAACAGGATGGGCTCCTCTCTTCCCTTGTTTATTATTGTCAACAGAGAGAAAGTCTTTAATGTTGAAAAACCCTTTTCTCTTAGCCTGTGAACCCAGCCCAGACTTGCACTGGGAGCACTGGCAGTGACGTGTTTCAGGATGAGACACACCACTGAAATGGTTTCAGAGGCGCTGGGAGTCCTGCAGTGACAGTGCGAAAGTCACGTCACAAATCTGTCCACATCTGGCTGACACAAGCTAATGCTTTCCTGATCTTTTCTGAAATCTTTAAGGCCTATTTCTCTTCCTGGGAGATGGTCAAAGTACTGCTGAAGTTTATACCTCACCTGGTATGAAAAGATCTTGTCCCTAGACAATGTCCTTTGTCAGCACAATTAAATAAAAACAAAATGCAGGGTGCATCCAGGTCCATTGCAGAGACTTCTTCCTCTTGGGAAGAAGTACAGCTCTTGTGATGTGCCTTTGAGAGTTTTATACCGTGACATTGCAGGGAGGAGTTGGCAGCTGCAGCCTGCATTCAGCCCCACGCTCCTCTGGACCCCTCTTGCAGAGGACTGAATATCACCCAAGTTGCTCCGTGGCAAGATATTGGCTGCAGTCACTTTGCTGGTAGAGAGCATTGGACACACAGCTCATGCCCATTCTGGCCCAAATATTGTCCCTGCATGGAGACAGAAGGGAAAAAATTATGAAGAGGAGAGGGGAGAAGCAACTTGTCAAGTTATCAAGATGGAATGGGATATAATTTAGCTTTTCTGATTTGTTCATATTACCTCCTTTTCATGCATGTGTCTCTCTTGAATTTTGCCATGTTTCCTTTCCTGAAAATGAGGTGGTTAGTACCAGCACCCCTTGTCTGGGGTTTAAGCAGGGATTTTTTACTTTTTCTGAGTATATGAATTAAAAAATATGCACTTTCCAGAGACTCCATTCCAACCCAAACGTCAGAGAGAGGAGAAAAGCTTTCTTTCTCCCTCTGAACAACTTAATGCAAAGGAAAACCTAAAAGCCATCTTCTGTTTTGTTTTCCGGTGGGTTTTTTTTTCCTGATGTGCTGGGGTTTTCTGGCTACTAATCCAAAAAATGTGGTTGGAAACAAGGCTTTACAGAATATTTTGGCTTCCATTCAGTTAAAGAGTTTTCTAACCAGCCAGTACTGACTCACAAGACAACTCTTGCAGCTAACCAGATGAGATTTCTACCTGCATACCCCAGAACAGCATAAAAGATCGGTTGCTCTTCAGGGTGCAGCTAACCATTGCCTTTGTTGGACATCCCAAAACACAAGAACTTGACTGAGTCATTGTTCTTTTGGTCAAGTTTTTTCCCTAGAAGAGCAGCAACACTGGCTGCAGCCCAAGAGCCAGCAGCACACAGTGCTTACTCAGACCATGCCTCAGGCAGGAGGATGAGGAGGTGAGCACAGATGGCTCCTTGCTGCCGGAGCTGCCTGCTGCCCACCTGGGCTCAGCAACTGCATCTTCTGCACTCTCCTTCATGCATTTCCCTTTGTTTTTAGTGGGTAGGGTTCAGCCTGTCTCTCGTCAGCAGTAGAACAGATCGAGGCCAGATACTAATCAGATGTGACTTCCAGTAAGATCCCTGCCTTTGCTTTGTCCGTGGGATACAGTCGTGTGGATGGAAACTGCAGTGTTTTATTATTCCTCCAGTTGTTCCAATACTTCTCAGAGAACAGTGTCATCTCATTGGTATTTCCATGTGCAATCTCTGCCTGGGGTACAATCTTCCTCCCTACTCTCGCTCTTACTAACCAGATTGTTTTGAAGTGACTAAACTGGGAGCTGATACGTGCAGTTCCTTGCCGGGAGGATTTTCAACAGCGCTGCCCTTGCTCGTAGGCAGAGCGTGCTGCAGCACGCAGAGACAGCCGGCAGGGCATCACACGTGGGAGCTGCTGCCATGCCCGGCCCAGGAAACTCCGGCACTGGTGAGAGGGAGGCAGGAGGACAGAGTAGACGTGCAGAGCTCTACCCTGGGAGTGCCAGAAGTATGTGCAGGGAGTGAGTGCCTTTCCACAGATTCAGATGTCTGTGCATTTTCTAGGGAGCAGGTTAGGGAGGCGGAAGGCTGGAGAATATCTACTGAAATCTGTTCTCTTCTGAACCTCTAGGATGAGACTGCCTGATTTTGGAGATCCTGACTCAAATACTTCAATGGTCAAATACTTCCAGTCAAATACGTCAAGGTCAATGAAGGGACTTATCCTTCCCCAGACCAGGGATTATTTCTGTCCTAACACTTGGCTGCCACCAACATGGCCCTCTCAGTTGCAGCAGGAATGCTATCCTGAAGACCTGCTTCAAGGGTCTTAGCAGGGTGAGCACAGGTGCTGACCATGCCGTGGCTGTGCTATGGAGCGCGGCCACTTTCCTCAGGCTTCACCATGAGGGACAAGGACCACATTTTCCCCTTTGCTGTCCCATGCCAGGCAGCCCATGGATGCTGTTCTCTGTGAGGGCTAAGCAGGCTGAGTCTCTGGCTGCCAGGGAGTGCCTGGCCTTGTGCCCACCTCATGGCAGCAGTGCCATGCAGCCAGCAGCCTGTGCTTTCTGTTGGACCGGTTTGGGTGGGCACCTGCTGAGAGGTGATCCTGGTGCCACCAGCTGCTGATGCATTGTCACAGGCAATGAGCAGCATGGGTTGTCTCTGTGTGACACACACCACAGCCCCTGTGACACCTGCAGTGCCCCATGGCACTGTCAGATGGCCAGAACGACTTGCAGAGTGACAGTGAACAGGGAAGGGATGTAATGGAGACTAGTCCTCTGCTCCACCTGCTGGCTGTCAGGGAGTGGCTTCAGGGGCCCTATGCAATTAACTTTAAAAATTTAGTTCCCTTTAGCAATCTGGTTGCTAAAGAGGGCTCCTGGGAAGCTGGCACTGACAAAGGTGTCACAACTACTTGGGTGCTGGCTGCCTACAGTCTTCTCTACACAGCTGACTGTGGGGACAGGTAGGTGAGCACTGCAGAGCTGCCTTCCTCATTGCTCTGACACCCTCATCAACCCAGGGAGTGGGTCACCTTCAGTGGGACATTCCCTGCTCCTGGGAGCTCCTCCCTCATCCAGCCTTGGGGGCTGGGGCTCTCCACTGTCAGTGCGTCGGTTGTGTCTAGTGTGTTTGGCAGAGAGGCTCCAGGATGGAGGAGGATGCTCCTTGCCACATCTTTCAGGGTACAGTGACTGGGCTGGTGGATGGGGATGCTTTCCAGGGAGGAGTAGTGGGAGCAGGATGCAGTGCTGCACAGGCCAGCAGCTGGAGAGTGCTCAACCCATGGGAGAGCCCAGCAGGCTCAAACAAGCACAAACAGCCTAAGAAACCTGAGCAGCAAAGCCATAACTGCACCACTGCTTAGAGGAGTCACACTCTCGTCACAGCACATCTTTGGCACCTTGTCCTGCTGGAGGGAAGTGGTTTGAAGCAGAAGGAGGGCATCTGGCACTGGCGTGGGATTGCCTTCATGTTGCTCCGAGTGTCTATGTGCCTGTCTCTTGGCTGGCTGATGCTACATACAGCCAGTGTGTGGCTTCTCCAGGTGGGTGTTTCTCCCTTCTTCAAAGGCACTTTCTCATCCCAGGGCTGATCCTGGCTAGTAGGATCTTCTCCAGAGAGGGCTTTATGTAGGGCCATGTCTCCTGTTTCTTAAGTCTATGGCCTGGCCATAGGAAGCCCTGCTCAGTGGGGCGGGCACAGCAGGGCTGAGCTGAGGGAGCCCACTGGAGAGCTGTGTCCCCATCACTGTGCTACCCCTGCTGTCCAGCACAGGCCTGTCTGTGTGGCAAGGGAAAACTGCACCAGACTGTCCAGGGCTTTCAGAGCCTGCTTCCTTTGAAATACACATCACTTAGCAGATATTCTTTTAGCAAGATACTAATTCTAGCCTCTGCTGCCCATTCACCTGTTCTGCACATAGACATGGACTTGCTGACTTGTGAGGCTGTGCTGGCCCCCAAGGACACTTGTCCTTTTCTGTGTTGTTGTTTAACCCCAGTCTGCTTTCTGCCTGGCCACCCAACCCCTGACCATATCCCATGCTAATGACCACCAGAATGGATCAGGGCTCCGAGTACACCCGAGGGCTCAGTGGTGTTCCCACAGCTTAGCTGGGTCAGTAGAAATGCCATTGTGCCTGATCATGGCAAATGTGAGCCATGGGGAAAATAAAAAAACACAAGGGGCCAGCTCTGCTTTCTGTGCCCAGCTCTGCTTTCTGTGTTGTTGCACTGGAAATCTTGGTGACCTGAGGGTAGGAACACACAGGTGACTATGTACCCTGCCTGGAGAGACCTGGTGTGGAACTGCTCACAACCTGCTGGTTTCTGTCAGATGTTTTTCAGTCCTGCCGTTTCTGAAGATCGGGAGGCTTTCTTGAGTCTCTGAGTGTATAATCTGTTCTCAATAAAGTAATCTTATCACTCCCTAATGGCAGACTGTTGACCTTAAACACTCATTTTATGCTGTTTGCACCCAAGGAAATGGAATGCAAGAGATGGGAAATTAAGAAGGCGGCTCAGAGGCATTTCTCTGCTGTGTACGTACTCACAGCACTCCAGATGACTAAGGTGCTGTCTCATAAGCAGTCAGACCTGTCGGGGTGGTTCTGGTGGTTCTGTTAACACCCGACTTTGGGCAGCGCAGGAGCTCGTTGCAAATGTACCAGTCTGTTGCTATTGCAAACTACAGCATAAGTGAGGTGGAATTGACCTCTCAAGGTGTCAAGTCCCACCCTCTGCTCCAAGCAGGGCCCTCTGGACCAGGTACCTTAGGATTTTGAGCAGCAGAATTGTGAATATCTCAGTGAGTGTTGTTCCTAAAATCTCATGATTCCTGTTCTAGTAGTCCTCGTGAGAAATACATTTTTGTTACTATTTAATCAAATTTTTGCATGTATACAAGATCTCTATTCTAGCATATTATTACTTATATACGTTTTTTTGCTTTACTGGTGCATTACAGAGTCTAAAGGTATTGTTTGTCAGGGGACAACAAATGTTTCTTGCCTTCCTCCATAAGCCCAAACACTTAGTGTTCTTTTCAGAGGTAAAAACCTCCTATTCCCCTTCTGACTACTTTTTTAAAGGGTGTCCTCTTTCTCTGTTTAGGAGTGGAAGAAGTCTCCAGAATATGCAGGTTTTTCTTCTCTTTGGACTCAGTCACCAGCAAAGGGAGGTATTAGGAGTTTACAAACCCTTATGCCCAGAGTTTAGGAAATCTTTACCTTGGCTGATCCATGCAGATGACCTGCTTATTGCCTTCTCCTCTTTGATTCTGACATGACTAATATCTAGCTCTCAAATGACAACAATACATACAGTTAAGTTTTAAACTTTGTTTATGGTTGCAGATCCCTACGTTCTCCTGGAGAAATTGGCTGCTCATGGCATGGATGGGTGCACGGTTTGCCGTGTAAAACACTGGCTGGATGGTGGGCCCCGAGAGTGGTGGTGAATGGAGTTACATCCAGCTGGTGGCCAGTCACTAATGGGGCTCCCCAGGGCTCAGTGTTGTGGCCAGCCCTGTTTAATGTCTTTATCAATGATCTGGATGAGGGGATTGAGTGCACCCTCAGTGCAGAGGGCAAGTTGATAGTTGGAGACAGCACCAGGAACACAACTTGCATTTTGCTTGCTTGCCAGGATTTACATTTGAGACCACGGCTTAGTGGGACTTGGAAGTGTCAGGTTTACGGTTGATGATCTTAAAGGTCTTTTCCAATCTAAATGGTTCTATGATTCTTAGTAGATGAACCTAGACATTGATGTGACCTCCCATTCACAACCTTTTCGCTACTGCATTGTGCCCTCCAGCTGTATTTATATCTGCTACCGTAGGCCTAGAGAAGGCAGAAACATTGTGGGGCAGAAAAGCTATGAAATGCAAAGCTGATGTAAATGCAAAGCTGATTTTTAGAAATTCAGAGACAAACAAGCTACTTGGAGTTTCCCTAATATTATCGGAAGGTAAGAGTATGCATGCAGATAGCTCTTGTACAACAGCCCCAAAGCTTCCTATGGAAACCTCTCCTCTCTTTGACATGCTCTTCAAACAAAGAGAGCGGGTTCACTTTAGGTGTCCATTTATAGACTTTTGCAGATTGCTGGATTTCCAAATTATTTGAAGAGGACTGACAAGTAAGAAAAAGGACTCCCAGGAAACCCAAGCCCTTCCAGGGCAGCAGTTAGGGGCTTGCTGTGATACTCCACAGAATCTGCAATGATACCAGATATTCCTAGACAAGTTAAAGATCTCAATCTCAGCCCAATTCTCTGCTCCAGAGCACTTCACAGTAGGATTTTTCAGCCTCTTTGCCTCTGTCACTGGGGAAGCTGGAACAGACTAGCTTATGTAGGAACAGTTTTAGGTCACCTCTGAACACTTTTGCACCTGATGTCAGGAAGAGGTATTCAGAACTGCTTAAAAGGTAAAATAAAATACATGTACCATATTCTTGCATATTTTTTCACCAGTTAGCAGAAAAAGTGCTTCGAAGGGTTAATTTTTCCTCAATGTAAAGATGACACTTCATCACAGACAAGTATTATTTTTTTTCTGAGGTTATCTAGCTAAGAATTCCCTGTTCTATTCCAGAAACCTATGCTATTTCTACAGATGTTTAGAGTTTAGAAAATGAAGCAGTTGCTACGTGACCAGCTCAAAAATCACGAAGCTAAGATAGAACCCAGTGCAATCCTACATGTGGCAATGAATGCCACAGGTTCATCTATGAGTCATCTGCCCACAGAATAACGTTTTTACAAAATTGTGTGCCATGGAGTCTCAGCAAACATACTTGGATTCAATGATCAGGAAAACGCAAGTTAACTTTGCCAAGTAAATGAGATTGACTGTGTATCGATGACACGAATAATACAGATGAAAAGAAACAGCTCCTAGCAGAATGTTTATGCATGCAAACGATACAGATTAATAAAAAGCCTTTCCTCCACCCACTACTGAGAACACAAAATGAGATTTAAAAGAAAACAAATGCTGCCGCCTAGGGAGCAAAGTGGAAATCCGCAAATCCACTGTCTTCGTTCTGACTGTCTCCCGCAGGATTCAGACCATGGCTCTCCCTTCTGCTCTTGCTCATGGTCCTGTGTCGCCCAGGAGAGACTTCTCTCTTCCTCTAGATACCAGTGATAGCCAGTACTCACCAGTTACACCTCTGGTTGAGAAAGCCTGCATATCCTTCAAAGGGTGCCTGAAGCAAAGGGGCTGGGTTCTTCCAAACTCCCCACAGCTAGGCTGGGAGCTGGAGCCCACCTGTCCCAGAAAACACACACACTGTGCCTGCTGGGCAACAGTACGTGGAGTTCAGGGGACTTGTTTCCTGGGCAAATTAAAAAAAAATTAGAATTCCACAGGAGGGAGAGTTGGGAGTTTAATCAGTTGAAAAAAGCTCTTCTTGTAGCTCAACAAGGGAAAAAAGCCATTCATTTCTACATGTCATTAGCAAAAGCCAGTAAGATGTCTTCTGACCTTCATTTGACCTATATGGATGGCTGCACATTCTCCTGCCAGTCAGATCAGGACTGTGCTGATCCTGTGAAGCTAGAAAATATCATAAAATCCTAATCAATCAATTGTCCAACCATCTGAGCTCAGGCAGAAAAGAGATCCTTTCTTACTTTGTTTCACAATCATGAATTCAGCTTGTGAATGTTTCACAATCATTCACATTCAGCTACTCTAACTCCTTGTTAGCCTCACGTGTGTAATAAGCTAATGGGAATGCTTGCCATGAGGCTGTTGATGTCTAAAGGTTACAGTAACATCCTCTTATGATACTGAATTATGAATTATGCTATGAAGCTGTTATGTTAATATTATTATAAGCTATGTCGTGAAGTTGTGTCAGGGGAGGTTTAGGTTGGATATTAGGAAAAGGTAGAGGGAGGATGGAACAGGCTCCACAGGGAAGTGGTCACAGCACCAAGACTGTCTAAGTTCAAGAAGTGTTTGGACAATTCTCTCAACATTGTCCTAAATGTAATTTACAGTTCTAACTTAAAACAAAAAATTTAAACCCATCATACTGAAATTCACCATCTTTCTGAACTACAAAGCTTCATAAACACCCAACTGGAGTACATTACTGTTTTGGGGTTTTTTTGCTTCCAGTGCTCCAGTTGTGCCACACATGACATTCCTCCATCAGCTATTAGTCTTTGCTCAAAGAAAATGAAAGCAGGCATGTGCTGGAAGGTAAGGATAGTTTTGAGCCGTTAAAGGAACTCTAAGACAAAAACATTACTGTTTTTCAAACCTGAAGTCACTGACCTGAGAATGTTCCTCAGGCATGAAACGTGCTGTACATCTCTGCCTGAGCTGCTGCTGCCCAGCAAAGCCTGACAAAGCCATTGTCTGGGGCCAGGGGTAGAGCAGGTGCCGCTTGGCTCGCAGCAAAGGTAGGAGCCACCTGTGTATTACCAAGCACTGTAGGACAACCCAAATGCAGTTAATTTCAACCAACATGCAGAAAATAGGTGTTTAGTGGAACAGAGAGGAACAAACCTAAGAAATGTGCCCCTATCCGTGACAAGTGCAAGGAGAGGACCAAACCCCAGCACTTGCACGCTCTCTCTGACGGAAGGCCCACCTGGCTCACTCTGGAGTGCACCCCTTTACATGTCTTGAGCTTTCCAATTTTGCTTTGATGTTTGCTACAGGAAGTGGCTCGTGGGTGCCAGCCAGGGTGGTGACACCATTGGCTCAGGGAGCAGAGCCCAGAGGGATGGGGCCCTGGAGAGCAGTGCATGCCCCCTGCCCATGCCTCCAGCGTTCCAAAACAGCCCTTACTTGTGGTAGGAGCAGAGGGTGCCCAGGTCACTCCCCTCCAGCAGCAGGACCTGCAGGTAGGGAGCAAGGGGCAGAGGCTTGGTACATGCCAGGTCACATCACCAGTTTGGTAGCTACCACAGGAAACCCCTCCAGTGGCTTTCCAGGGGTCACTGGCACTTGTGGGGCACTGCTTCAACAGAGGTGCTGGGGCCTCCAGGTGGGGCTGTGGGAGTGGCACTTGGTACCCATGCACTTTCTTCCTTGGTTCTCCCTTCCCCAGACAACTGACCTACTGCTATAACGTCAGGACATCTCTTTCTTATGATCTATCTTTCATAAGCAAATAAATTAGGGTTCAGGTTATAACTGTACTGTGGCTGTGTTTATAAACACTGGTTTTAATACAGTAACAATACTTTAAATATGCAAGCTTGTTTATTAAGACAGGCTACATAGAAGGTACATTTAAGGCATTGTTTCCATTCGGACTGTCTGTGTCCTTCTCATTTTCTTGAAAAGTGGCCAACTGCCATATCAGCAAGTTCCCACTTGGAGAATTTTGACATCCTTGTTTTCTTCACTGCAAACAGAAGAAAAATATTTTAGAAGAGAAACATTACACTTAAATTTTACAAACACATTTTAAAGTGGGTTCCCATGTCTATCTATGTGTTCAATTAAAAGCAGTCATGCATTCATTGCATCACTTATGGCAAGCATTACCACAAAGTCACCATGATGCAAACATTTATCAATCACATACACAGAGCGAGTAACTTAGAGAGGTTTTGTTATCGATGAAAACCTGATAAAACCGTCTGCAAATCTGAGAACTATCAAAGCACATGACAAATCTCACCATGAGGACTAAAGTGTCCATTACAAAGCACTAACACAAGTTAAACTTCAGAGTCTCTGAGGTGCAAACTCATTCTAATGCTTACAAAATTTCCACCTTTCACATGGGAATTCAGTGGGAAGGGTGTGTACCCTGATGCACCTCTACATCTGAGGCTTCACTAAGTTTTGAATGTGTGCTTCTCTGAATTCTGGAATCTTCTTTAAGGAAATTTTAGCCAAGTATCCCTTAGTCTGGGAACACTTTTAATTTTTATTTCTGGAAGTCCTATACATGGTATTTTGGGGTGCTCCATTTACAAATCTCAATTTACCAGACAAATGCAGATATAAAAAGAAAGTAATAGAACACAAATTGTCCTAGATCTTCAGTTTGCTTCCTTATCTTAATAGAATCAAGCTGGTGTACTCCTCGTGGTATTCAAGAGACTTATGATTACCCAAAAGCAGGGTTAATCTGTACTAATAGTTGTATCAGGGATCTTTTAGCCAGAAGGTAGTGGAGCAGATTAGGAATATGAAAGGCAAAATCAAGGCCAGGGGATGTAAAACACAGGAAAAGATGTAAGGAAAAGTTCTGGCTGAAAGACAGCCTTTACACTAAACCCTGCAGAGGCAGATCAAGCTGCTGCATCTGTTTCCCAAGAGCGTGTGTTGCTGCCAGACTAGGTTTAAACTAAGATCAGATGTTGTTATTGCTACTGGACACTGAGGGTGGAAGAAATCTGGGATTTGCATTTGAGTACCCACATAAGAATGAATTAAATCTAAGATTTAAAAGGAAAAAAAAGGCAGGGAGGAAGACCAACTTTGGTCTTACAGTTAAGGGGCTTCGCCACAAAGCCAGGATGGGCAGGGTTTGTGCAGCACCTTTGCTCCAGGTGTCTCATGTTATCATGGATCAACCACAGCAACCTCTGCTGCAGCAGTCTTGATACATATGGGGCTTTCCAGGTGCCCACACAAGCTTGCATGGCTAAAAGAGCTCATGGACAGTACTGTCTTGGCCATCAGGGAAGTACAGCTCCCTCTAAAACGTCCTTTCAGGGGGTTAAATATGGCCTAGAACACACCCGCAAGTTGGCTGTTGAGAATCACCTAAGTTAACTGAGGAGCGACTGTTTTGTAACTTCATTCTGGATGTGTCCATATCTCTGTGTCCGTGTCACCACATTACAGTATTTCAGCAACTGGTCATGCAGCTTGTTAAACAGGGCAGAAAGATCTCTTTGTTCTGCCCTCCTAAGGAGTGTGATGGACTGTACCTCAGACTCCTTGGAGTGGAATGACCATTGCTTCTGACTATGAACTGTTTTCCAAAGCTGAAATTCTTCCAATAAGGCGAAGTGTTTATCCGTGTTATGTTCATGCCAAGTTAAACACTTTATAACAACAGCTCCAGACTGAACTGCAAGGCTCCCAAATATGCCAACTACTGAACTATTAAAGAAAAATATCAGGAGAGTATCTGACCACCCTGTGTCTCTTCAGACCAAAATACATGATTTCTGAGCATGTAAGGAGACAGCAAAAAAGATGGTTAATATAAAATTCTATCTTGTATGTGTAATTGGATTAAATCCAATGTATCACACAAAACATGTACTTTACATCCTATACTGAAAAGACATAAGCCCCGTCACTAATTACTCAAGGAATTACTAAAGGATTTGAAATAAACAGCAGATTTGACTGGAGAACCCTTTGTTCCATGTGCAATGCTGTATTCAGGAATCTGCCATGCAGCCATCTGGAATTGAGGGATTATCCCTTAAAAAATGAAACACTCTAGAAATGTAAGGCTGGATCTTGAAGCCCATCCTTCTGCTCTGAAAGGATTAAAGATACTCTTTAGGTCATGAGATGCCCTCCCACCTAGATCTCCACAATATGGATTTGCACTCTCTATGAGTGATACTCAGCACTTCTCTTTGTCTTTTATTGTACTGATTTCACTTCATTTCTCCAGATCCCTGGGAATTTTTATAATATCCTGCACAGATCATCATATCCATGCCATTTTTCAATTTTTATTATATAAAATATAATAACAATATAAAATGTTGATCACTGCTTTTGAACCACAGCATTTCCAACTTCTGTGACTTCATCCTTTAACAATTTCAGCTGAATAACTATTTGTCTGCTCATGTGAATGTCAAGTGGAAATAATGTAAAATGCCTTATTAATGTCATGCAGCAATACTTCTATTTCCTCCTACTCTGCCTGGCCAGTTATCGTGCCAAAAAATGAAATCTTATGGATTTAATCAGATTATTTCTGACAAATCTGTATCAGCTTTGCTTACTTTCTTCTTTACCTCTGGCTACATACAAAGCCAATTGCTTAATAACTTACTCCAATATCATTCTAGGCAGCAAAGATGGGTAGGCTCCTAATATGTAACATGCCAGAACCTCTTTTCTTCCCCTTTAACAGATTGTACTGTGTGTGAATTCTGGGTTTTTTTTACTTTTTCCCCAAACTCTAGGTTTATCAATTCTTTTTGCAGTTTGTCGTTTGTGTCAGCAGTTTGTGCTGTGCTCTGGTGAAAGTGTTACCAAATTCTGCAGATCTGCATAACACACTTCAGCACTTTCTTTACAATATTACCTTGAGTGTCCTTTGACATCTTTGACACTTTCCTTATTCTGGCCTGTGTTCCATCTATCTTGGTCATTTAAATTTTGTAAATTTTCTGGTCAGAATTAATCTTTCCTCTGCCCCAAAGTCAGAAACACAGTTCAGCCTTCCCTTTCTTGAGATGTCTGTTTGAAACTTTGTAAATACCCATCACTGCTATTCTGCTATTCTCACTTCTACCCTCCACTGGAAACAGAAAATCTGTTATTTCATTAATGTAAATTGCCTTTTACCATCAAAATTCTATTCACAACAGTTCCTCTAGGTTTTTACTGAGAGACTGCTCTATAAAGGTTTCCAGGGGAAGTAACAATGCTCATTATATACTGATTTTCTATATTTTCAATGTGTTTTTAAAAATTATTATTAAAGAATAAAATACTCTCTTCTCAAATATCAGGCAATCTTTTCCTTGGTTTTTAGACAACCTGAAGGCAAAATAGTATTTTCTCCTAACATTTGGCAATCTTACTCTTGTCTGTGAAAGGAAATACTGGAGATTGGATCTTGAACATAAACATTTTGTATTAAAAGCTGCATTTTGGGTGGGATCTTTCATGTTTTCTGATGGAGGGTGTGGAAGAGTCTGGCATTATATTTAACGGTAGTATGGCATTGTATGAACATGACAGGCAACCTCCTCTAAGATGCTCCTCAGCGTCTGTTCAGTACATGCAGCTGACTGAATCCAATCGAAGCCATTTACAGGTATCACCACAAAATCTGTTGCAAGGGATTCACAGCTGAGAGGACCCTGCTGAAACTCCAGCGCAACAGTGTGAATGATCCAAAGCCAATAAATGATCTATCAGTCAGCTGGATGTCAGGTGAATATTCTGCTTGCATATAGGGAAGGGAAGGACAGAATGTCAATTAAGTGACTACCTGTTATAAAGGCAGAGCACGCACTCATTTCCATAGGTCTCTCCGTCAGTGCCACAAACTGGATGGTAGTCCCTTGGACATGCATGCGACCCATACTTGGAGCAGTCAGGCTAGGGAAGACAGGTACAAAAGAAGTCTAAGATACACCATTTGAAGGGGTTTCTGCTCAGCTTCTGAAGAATACTGGCATGTACAGGAAAAAGGTGTCCAACAGGAGCTGGCACAGCATTTTAAAGTGTTACATTATCTTTCATGCTGTTATGGGAATTTATCACTTGAGGCTTGTGTCCTACTGCCTGACACGGCTTAGCTGTTTTGTCAGGACATATGCGAGCCACACAACGCAGCCCTTCCGACCTCTGAACATCAGCGGGACATACGGTCAGTGAGTCCCCGTGAAGGGCAACTGCAGACGGAGCTGGTAAGGGATGGGAATCGCCAGGGCTTGTGTGTTGCAGCCTGAGCAGGCGGTGCCAGCAGCCTCGCGGGTCCCTGAGCAGTGGGGAGAGACCCCCGCTCAGCCCCGGGTTTCCGGAGCCAGGCACAGACCGCCCAGCGTCAGGCCTGTGGCTCTGGGGAAGGGGCCGCCCGACACCGGGAGACCTGGTTGCAGGCAGGGAGGGAAGCCGTGGTCGTCCTTCCCGGGGACGACGGGGCGGGTGGCACTCACCGCGTAGCTGGCCATGGCTCCGGGACACGAGAGGAGCCCTGTGGAGAGCAAACGGCGTTAACGGCGCCTGGCAGCGCACGGATCCCGCCGACCTCCGCAGGACCAGCCCTGTCCGTTACCGGTCCCGGCCCCGACCAAACGCGGTCCCGTCCCGGCACCCTCCGACGAGTCTCTGTCCTGTCCTGAGACACCCGCAGCAGCTGCTGTCCGTTCCCGGCATCCCCCGACAGCCGCTGTCCCGTCCCGGTCCCGGCACCCCCCGACCAGCCGGTGTCCCGGTCCCGGTCCCGGCCCCGACCAGCTGCCGTCCGTCACCAGCCCGTGCCGGTTCTCCGCCCTGCCTCCGGATGGCTGATGCCCACCCTCGGCTTGGACTCCGCCGCCGCCCCGCTGAGCTAGCCGGCGCACGGAACCGGTTCAGTTTCCCGCTTCCCTGGGACGGGACCGGCCGGGGCACGGTACGGGCCCGTTTCCCACTTCCCCGGCACCGGCTCCCCTCCCTTCTTCCCCCGGCCGCCACTGCCCCGTCACGGTGCGCGCAGTACCGGCGAGGAGGACGGGCAGCAGCAGCAGCAGGAGCGCCAGCGGCCGCGCCATGTCGCCAACTGAGCGGCGGCGGCAGCGGCGGCGGCTCGGGTCGCAACGGCCGCGCAACGGGGGAGCGCAACGGG
>WBMZ01002336.1:0-15041 GCA_013400975.1 Atrichornis clamosus
CAAGCATCCCTGTGCCATGAGCACATCGCTCGGATTTTGGGATTTCATCCCTTGTCTAGGATGCAGCTAATTGAATTGCAAAGAGTGTGGTTGAAACTTGGAGTCTTCCCCGCTGGCAGGAAGCGCTGAGATCTCAAACCGTGCTTTTGTGCTGGTTTAGGAGAGAAATGGAGCATTTTTGGAATTTAATCGCAAAATGGAAGTTCTCCTCCTTCCTCTTGCTTCGTCCACAGGAAGTGTGGTCCAAATGGATCGGACATTGCAAACAATCAGCATTCATCCTTGGGAAGGACTTCCATCACAGGAGCATTCATCCTTGGGAGATAATTTTCTGACCCAGTCACATTAAGTGCTCTTCAGGGCAAGGACTCTCCATCCCGGTCCCCAGCAGAACAGAGTCGTGATCCCAGTGGGAGCTTTTGGGCTCTCCTTTCAAGCAAATACTAATTCTAGCAGTGTCCGGAGACCCTTCCTCCTGTTGTAGCCCACTGAACAGCCGCAGGATTCACGTGCACACACGGCTGCTCCCGGAGAAGCCCTCTGGCCTGGCTTGTGCACAGGCGCAGCTTTATCCTTCTCCGAAGATACATTCCCCGCTCTCCCGCAGATCCGCTTGCATCATGTGGGAACCATAAATAAATGGATGTTGAATTTAGACGCCTGTGTTGCAGCAGTGAGGATGATATAATCCTGTGCGCAGCAGACACGGCAGGATGGGATGGGTTTAAGGGGGGATAGAAATGTGCGTTGATCACCCAGCTGCTGCAGTGGACATGGATCTGCCTTTCCCTCCTGGAGAACTTCCAGGGGTAGATCCAGCTTCGTGCGGGGACTGGGGTGGTGGCACGAGTGACAGGATCAGTCCCTGCAGCGCAGAGAAGCTGGTTGAATCCAGGGGCTTCCTCCAGGCTCTGGATCACTGGGCCTGCCTGTGGCACACGTTGGGGTGTCCAGGGATGCACCCAGTCCTCCTTCCCAGGGTAGCATCTCCAGCTGTCACGCTTTCTCTCGAGGGATCTGGTTTCCCTCTGGCAAAGACCAGCCTGATTTAGTTCCAGGCAAAAGGGATGCTTTGGGGTGGGGAGTGCTGGGAAGAAACGGTTAAACCGGAGATGCCGGGATGTTTTCCCACACGGTGAGTGGTGGGGGAACACAGAACTCGTATTGAGTCGGAGAGAAGTAATAACGCTCCTAATTTTCCTGTGTGATTTAATAAAAATGTAAATTGACTTCGGGTGGGTGACTCACCGTGGAGGGTGGTGTCGATCAAGATTAATTGGTGGCTGCGTGGAACCAGTTGGGCTTTGTTCCTTCTCCTCAAAGGCAACTGGAATGGCTCCGTGGTGGTGGTGAAGTGGTGGTCTGGCTTCAGGACTGCCAGGTACCCCTCCCAGGTACCTGCTGAGCCCCTCGTCCCATTTGGCCCCAGTGTTTTGGGACAGGGCATGGGGGAGTGTCAGGTGGGCAAAGTCTCGTGGCTTTATCCAGTGTTAGTGGATGTCTCCTCTTGGGACCCCAAGCCCTGAGAGAGGTCCCAGTGCCAAGGGGGAGGCAGATCTCTGCCCAGGACTCATTGGGGCAGGATTTGGCCCCACAGCAGGAGGGTCTTCCGTCCTTCTGCTCCTGCCAGGGCGAGTGGAAGCGTGGCAGGACACTGCACTCTGACCCGGGTCCAGCTCTGGACACTAATGGATTACAAATAACAATAATAAATGACAGGAGATGGGATAATCTACCGACTGTAATGTTGTATTACCATGGCTGTTAGTTATATATTAATGTATAATTGTATTACATTAGCTACATATGCATAAACCTCGTGCTGCAGGGCCTTGGCCAGCCTTTAACTCTCTGTGGTTCGCAAGGAAACTCCATCCAGGGGTTGGTTATCCCACACATCCCTGCCAGCTTCCAGGAACCCTCTGCCAAGGCATCTCCTGTGTTTTCCCAACCAGAGAGCTTCTCTGCTGCCTCGTGTGTGCTGCCCAGCCCTTCTGGAGTGCCATCCCCACTTCCCTGGGGTGCGGAGAGAGGGATGCTCTCCTGAGAGCAGGGATGCAGGGAATGCTGCCCCGTGGGGGATCTGTACATTTTGCAATGGCAGGTCAGGGAGAAGTGGAAAATAAAGCCCCGTGCATCCCCCTGGCTCTGTTAGTTTGGCTTCACACCTGAGCAGCGCGAGGCGGGGCCGTGACTGCTCCCCAGCAGATCCTTGGCGTGACCAAGACCCAGTTCTGTCGAAAGTAATGAAGTGCGAGCCCTTCCCTTCAGTTATTTTTAATGTGGTTCTGCTCAGGCTCCGGTAAATCCGAAGGAGCTGCCTTTTGTTGGCAGAGCCTCCCCCTGCGCCGCCGGATTGCTCGGCTCGGGGTGAATTACTCACTGGGTTGTGAGGCTGGATGCACTCGGCTCCCTTTGGTTTTTGGCTCGCCTCACTGATTGGCATGGATGCAGATGCTTTTCCTGATGTTGTGACCGGATTCACGGATTTGGGGATCCACATCGGTGCCTGTGCTGGGGCTGAAGCTTTGGGCAGCCAGGGATCAGGGGGATCTACCCTTCCAGGAGGGTTTTCCAGCTAAGGAGGATGGTCTGAGGGCTCTGTCCTTGCACTGCCAGGGGACAGCCTGGCTTTTAGCAGCTCCAGCCTCACTTGTTTTGCTTTTTCTGGAGACATTGATGAGCTATTCACTGGTCCCATCCTTTGCCGAGCAGTGCCTGCAGGATGGGCAGTGTGGCTTTGGGAGGGATGGGAGTTTGGAATTCCTGCCGTGCTCCCCTTCCTGTCCCGGTACACTCCTCCCTGCCATCCTGCCTTTCATTTTTGATCCCTCTCTCCCCTCTCCTCCCGAGAGCGCGAGAAGCAGAGGCAGGAAACGCAGGCTGCTGCCAGATGGCTCGAAATGCAGCATCTGTAATACTTTATCAGAAGAAATTACGGCCGAATCGCTCTCCCTGATTAAACAGCCTGGCCAGATCCTCCACGAGCCAGCTGGACAGTCTCAGCCTCTCGCGACAGGAGGGGAAGCCACGGGAGCTGGGGACGTGGGAAGGACGGTGGCAGAGGGATGCTTGGATGGGGAGCTGGTTAGGTTAGGCTGGACTATCCCGCAGTGGGGTGGGCACGTTGCCACCTCCCTGGGCACGTCCTGCATCGTGTCAGCTCCTGCCCTTTGCTTTCCTGTGAGTATCCACGGGGTACGGAGGTGAGCAAGCCTCCCTCGGAGAGCAAGGGAGAAGGAGGTGCCGAGAAGTTGATGTTTCCGCTCTTGTTGGTTTTCCAAATCTTTTTCCCCTTTGAAAAACAACACAGCGATGCCAAGCCACCCTGTGGGCTGCTGATGTTTTGCTTTTGGAAGTTGCTGTGGAAAGGCGGAGTGTGAGGGATGCTCCAGACCCCCGGGCTGGGTGTAGCATCCCCCCAACCCCCCCAGTCCCTGCACTCCCACGCTGGGGATGCCGTGAAAACACCTGGAAAAAGGGGGCAGGCAAGAAGGGAAACTGAGGCAGGGTGGAGGGCTGCTCTAGGATCTGAAAGGTCATCTGGAATGCTAGTGAGAGTTAGATCCAGAGTTTAAGCCTCTGAGCAACCTGTCCTCTGGCTCACCCTGCCCTCGTGCTTGTTCTGAGCGCGGTGGCCAAAGCACAGTGCTACCGGTTTCAATGGACTTGGCGTCCGGACGGCTTTTCTGGGAGTTCACTCTGGCTGCCTGGTGTAACGCAGGCGTGGACTAATGCCACTAATTTCCACTAATGCTGGTGGAAAAATCTCCTGCTGGCGTGAGCAGGGACTGCTTTCCCAGACGGCTGCTGCGTGCGGGGGGCGTGCGGGGCGGGGGAGAGGGGGACGCGCCGCCTCGCAAAGGAATTTGCATCCAGGCGTAAGGAGCTGTTTTCTTCCCTGATTGGCTTGAAGTGGTGACCAGATTTTTTCCTGAATGGAAACCAGGAGGAATCTGTGCTCTTAAGTGTGTGGAATTAGCTGGTGGCTGTGGGAAGTTTGTGTATGAAGCAGTTTGAAAAGTGGGGAAAGGTGTTGAGTGTCTGCGTGTGAGAGGGGGAGATCCGGTGTCCGAACGTGGCCTGACATGGGACGCTTTTGGCTGGTGCCTGAACTGTCCTGCATCCCCATCCCACATCCCTAGGCCTCCCCATCAAACCTACCGGGACCCAGCCAGCCAGTGCTGGCACCTGCCTCAGGCACAGATGTGCTTATCCCTCTGCCCTTGGTAGGGAAGAAACGCTTGGCCCAAGAAAAGCACCAAAAAAAGCACATTTCCCACTCAAATCCAGTGGGATTTAGCTGCAAGGATGCAAGTGGAGCAGGGACTCCACCGCAGTGACACGGGGCTCAAGGTCTCCCAATCTCCTGGGGCTTAGGAAGGGATGCAGCCATGGGTCCTGCTTGGGGGAGCATGGAGCAGCAGCTTCCCTGGATGGTGGAGCCTTCCTCCCTCACCAGCCTCGTGGGGGCCTGGGCTGGAGGAGAGGAACTGTACACCTGGAGAAACATTATCCCTTTCCTTGCCCGTAAATATTTTATGAGCAGATTAAAAATTGAAGCCAAAATGAGCTCTGCCATCAGAAGAAACCGGCTCGGTTTCAAGTTCTGTTTAAGTATTTTTCTTTATAATGTAGCTGTGTCAATTAGAAAATGACATTGCTATTTAAAATGCTGTTCCGTAGCCCTCTTTAATTAAGGCAGCGATATAATACCAATCTGCTCTCATTAATGAATTTTTAACAATCAAAATGAGAGCTGAATGACGCACAGTTGGATTTGCAGCGCGGGTGTTTTCTCCCAGAGCTTCTGACGGTGGAGTTAAAGGAGCAGTGGCTGGAGAGGGGGAAAGGCTGCTCGAGCTCAGCACGGGGCCGAGCAGCTGGAGGAGCTTCTCAGCTGCTTCGTGGTGGGTGTTGAAGGGCTCCGTCCCTCTGTTGGCACCGGAGAGTTGTCCTGGAGGGAGAATGTCCCTCTGAGGCTGGCGGGTGGCTTTGTGTGACCTGTGTGGGAGCTGTGGGAAAGCAAAGACGCCGAAGTCCCGAGCGGAGGCGCAGCTGAAAAGAAGAGATGTGAACGTGGTTACCAGCCCAGCGGCCACCTCAGGGTCACATCCTGCCTGCTGCAGAGTGTCCTCACTGCTCAGACTTGCTGGGCATCCTTGGATCCCGTCCCTGGATCCCATCCCTGGCCCAGTCTCCCCTGGAGATCCCGCGATCCTTTTGCTGTGGCAGCAAAGTGAGCGATGCAGTGCCAGGCTGTGCAGCTTTCTGACCCCACATAAATTCTAATTTCAGCCCTCCTCCCCACAAAGTGTTTATTTTTTTGTTTCGACAAGGCAGGGTAGATTAAAGATGCTCCTGCACCATGATTTGTGCTAATCGTTTCCCATTGTTTGATCAGGAAGCATTTTTTTCCAGTGGTTATTATCTGGGATCGCTGGAGGAGCTCTCTCGCCTCTGGTTCTTCCTTCAAGGAGGCAAAACAAAAACAGGAATTCGCTTGAATAATAAAAAAATTAGCCAGGCGTGAAAAGCTTAAGCGTAATCATTTCCCTGGCCTGCTTTGATTTGAGTTGATATGATTTGTTTGCTCTCTTATCCTTCCTCCGTGTTTCCTCTTCGACACCCACTCTTTGCTCTGGCCTTTCCCTGACAAACAGCTTGGGTATTTTAGGAGCAGTGTGTGCATGGAGCAGCATCCCTGGGATGCTGTTGGAGCAGGGGGACTGTGGGCTGGATCAGCAGCATCTGTCCAGTGCCCCAGCCTGGCAGCCAAGTGGATTCAGTCCAGCATCCAAGAGGATCCAGCCCCGACTGGGATGGGGGTGCAGGTGCTATAGGGAATTTCTGCAAGTCCCATCCTTCTCCTGGTGTCCCCCTGCTCACCTGGGGTGTGGTAACACTCCTGGGCACCTTGGACCCAGGTGAGCCGCACGTGTGGCGAGTTTGCTTTGTAATGATCACAAAAATTTTGCTTTCAAACAGTTTTGGTCGAGGTGGAGTGACCAGCGCAGTGAGGTTGGAGCCTCCCCCACCTCCCTCCCCGGCGACAGATACGGCGAGTGGGTTGAGGTTTCCTGGCTGGGTTTTTGTTGCCATAGGGAAGAGAATTGAAGCCTGGAAACCGTCTTGTGGGTGAAGGGAGGAAGTGTCAATGTCTAGGAAAACAAGGAGAAAATAGCAGCGGCAGCACCGCGCCACTGTCCAAGCCCAGCGTGAGTGGGTACAAACCCTCCTGGCAGATGGGAAAGGCCAGCGGGGTCGTGGTTGTCCTTCCTGGCACACGTGTGCCCAGCACCCCTGGCATGCTGGGATGCCAGCAAAGCCACGGCCACGGCCCAGGAGCGGGGCAGCCACCCCGAGAGCTCCAGCTCCATTTCCTTCTTGTAGGGCTGGGAGAGAGAAGAATGTGTTCCTAGAGAAAAATAAGGGAATATATCCTCTGATGATTTCAAGAGGAGGAGAGAGAAGCAAGGGCGGCTTTGAGCTTTTGCCCAGGAATAGCCAGAGATCTGCTTGGAGGCTTACATCCCACTGCTGATAATTTTGGAGCTGAATCATCTGCATTTTTGCTGCTCCTGAGACAGCGTCAGGAATACGCATCCCCGGGGTGTCAGAGGCACATTTTTGTGGGTTGACAATGGATCCGATTAAGGAAAACAACCCAAGTGACATCTAAAGCCGACATCCTTGAAGTCTGGACTCCTGTTGCTCATTTCCCATTCAGACACTCTCGGGGATGAGCGTGGCCGTGGTTGTTTTTACAGCAGGGCTGGAGCCAGCCCTGTGCACGCTCCGGACTGGGGGCTGATGAAAGCCCATCTGCAAACGCTGAGGGAGAGGAGGTGGAAGGGAGGGAGGTGCAGATTGGAGTGGCTCTGCTTCAGCCTGTGCGTGTGGGTGGCCCTGGTGGTGCCGGAGCCGTCGTGGGGCCGGGAAGGGCTCGCGTGGACGCTGCTCTGGGTCCGGCGCCGCGCGGGGAGCAGGTGGAGCTGCACTGCCAGCGCCTCTGGCCACCGTCGGCCCTGCTCAGGTGTTGGGTCACTTTGACCCCCAGCCAGCACAGGGGGGTCAGCCGGCGGTCGCAGGGCCGGTCCCCCCGTGCCCCCCGCTGCCACGGCCACGGTGAGGGCAGCTGTGCCCAGCTGGGGCATTCCCTGCGGCCGCCGTTCCGAGCATCCGTCAGAGCCGGTTACCGTGAGCCGTGCACCAGCCGGCCTGGCCCTGCGGGCACCAGGGGCTCACTGCCCCGTGGCTGCCTGGCCGAGCACCTGCCTGGGGCTGGGGCAGCGCGGGGGCAGGCTTAACCCGTCCTTCACCGGGAGCAGAAGGAGAGGAGAGGGCGGATGGCCGTGCGGTGCCGCTCCTCCGGGAGCGGGGATGGAGCTGACGCACGGCTGGCACTGCAAAAAGCAGAGCTCTGGCTGCTCCCCAGCAGGCACGGGGGGGACAGGTTTCTCCAAGGAGAGAAATGCCTTTTGTCACCCAGCCTGGTGTCAGGCGTTGGCCACGGGGCTTCCTCTGTCACATCGGGCACTTGCGAAGCGGCTCCGCAGTTCTGACGTCGCTCCTGACCTGCAGGGCCGGGAGCCTCTGACCCTTCTGCTTCTGGAGGTGGAAAAGGGAGTGAAGATTAAATCAGAGGACCCATGAGAGTGCAGACTGCTTCCCGCTGGAGGGAAGCTCCCGAGGCTCCCCTGCATCGCTGTGGCTCTGCAGCACGCAGCCCATCTGCTGCTGTCCCCAAAGTGCCACTGCCAGCCCTCCTGGGTGGGCAGAGAGCTCGCTGTTTGTCACCTGTTTGTGAGCCAGGCTGACAGGTAGTTTCCTGTGCCCAGGACATGCCAGCTCATCGCTGAGATTGTCACTGAGTTTCACTGGGGCGTGGGAACTTCCTAGTGCCAGGATTCCATGTGGCTGTAGGGGCTGAGGCAGCGCTCCCTGACGGAGCCGGCACATTCGTGTGCCCTGTGTGTGTGCCCCACACCAATTTGTTTTCTCCTTCTCTCTCCTTTTGTGACTTCTCTACCTGGGAAGTGTCTTCATTCCTTCTCCCACTGATTTCCTGTCCCTGCAGCTCTTGCCCTGCAAGTGGCAGAGGCACCTGAGAGCTGGGACAGAGCTGGCTCAGCCGGAGGATGCTGCAGCTCCCCCTCCATCCTCTCACACCTGCTCTCTCCCAGCCAAGGAGTTTCATGAACGTACTAATTAGGGTTAAACTACTAATTAGGGTGTCTGTGCCGTGTCCTTGGGAAGGCAGCTTGGCTCCTGGGTGCTAATGGAGCTGCTGTCACAACAAACACCAGGAACACGTGCTGCTCCTCACCGAGCCGGGCAGGACTGGGATCCCGGAACTCTCCTGCCCACACCGCGGTACAGGAGCTGCTCCTGGCAGCATTCCCTGTCCTCGTGTCCCTCGTGTCCCCAGAGGAACAGGGCAGGGCCAGCACTGCCTCGCTGAGTGGTCCCAACTGCAACCCATCCACCAGGACAGACACCAGACTCCTGCCTTCCCCCCTTGTCCATGGGTAAGGCTGAGTGAAGGGGTGGATTTTAATGTATTTTATATTATTTAATATATTTTAGTAGTAAATTTTCTGCTAAGTGGTGCTTTGGAAGGTCAGACATGGTTTGTGAAGTCTGGCTGAATTCAGTGAAGTTTGATCTCCCCACAGAGGACTGCAGTATTTTTAATACCTCCTCCTCTTCTGCTCAACCTTCCCCTTCGAAATACCATTTTCCCTGTAAAAATAGACCAGCGCTGGCCAAACAGCCCCCAGATGAGACTCGGAGCTTGCTTTGAGCTCAGAAGAAGCGTTGCAGCTGGACAACAAAAACATTTTTCCCGCTTCTTTGGACTCTTGAAAAACCTGGAGGTTTGGGGCTTTGCTTTAACCCCGTCATTTCCCCGCGCTCGCCTTTGCTGGTCCCTCTTTGCCAGCGGGAAGCGTCTCCGGGAGGCTCCAGGCAGGATTGCTGTTTGCCTGCATGGCACTTTCCGTGTCTGAGCAGCGTGTTCCTGTGTTGTCATGAAACAGAAGACGGGATAATTAAATTGCCCTTTTCCCAGCAAAATGTTACCGTCTCGGCTCCGCGGCGGGCCGGGCTGTGGCTCGCTGCCAGTCGCACATGCCTGGCTGCTGATGGGAGGTGCGAAAAGCGCCGGGGAGGAGATGGGGTGGTGATTAGTGGGGGCTTTTGTGGATATCTGTCATCCCTTGGAAGCAGAGGCACAGCCGGCCGCCGGTGGGGGATGCCGTGGAGGGGTCTTGGGTGCCCCCGCTGGTAATTCCCGTCCTTTAAGCTGGGGCTGCTCGAGGGCTCCGGGCGGGGATAATCGAGATATTCTTGTCCTTAAGCCTCTCAAGGGTTGCAGGTCTTAAAAAGGGCTCCGGCTGTCGAGTCTGGCCGCCGCCGGCTCGGAGAGGGCTGGGCTGGCGAGGCATTGCCGGGGTGGGAGCAGTGGGGCAGCGGGAGGTGATGCCTGCGGGTGGGAGGTGCTCCAGTGCAGCTTTGGTGGCTGCTGACAGGGAAATGCTCCCGGTGCGGGGGAGCAATCCTTAGAGAGCGGCAGGGCCTGTCCCACTGCTGCCTGGCTGTCCTGCCGTCCTGGTCCCTCTCTGGGATGGTGATGCTCCATCCCTGGACATCTGTAACAAGCTCATGGCAACCTCATGGAAAGGCAGAATGTGTTTATGCTGTTAGTCACCCTTCCTCGCCTGCTTGCTTGTCTTTCCTCCTCCTCCACCCTCTGCCAGCCCGGATCCTGGGATCCATCAGTGTTACTGCTTTGCCTTCAGCTATGACCCTCCAAGAGCTGGCTCTCCCTGGCCGTTGTCACCCCTTTGTGCCCCTCCCCTGGAATATTAACACCACAAATTACAAGCGACAGCCTGGACTGGAGCCCCCGTCGCTCACATGCCGGCCTGGAGGAGGTGTTGGAGCAGGGATGGGACACGTGGTGGCTTTGTGCTTCTCCTCAGGGCTGTGTTTTGCTTCTGGAGCAGAGGGGACCGGGTGAACCCACCTTTAGAAGTGGGGAAAAGGAAGGGATTTACGGTGTGCAGCCTGCTTGGGATGCAGTCTCCTTCCACCTCCGTGTCCGCGGATGTGTGGTTTTCCTCTCCCCCNGTGGGGAAAAGGAAGGGATTTACGGTGTGCAGCCTGCTTGGGATGCAGGCTCCTTCCACCTCCGTGTCCGCGGATGTGTGGTTTTCCTCTCCCCCATCCAGCCAAGTCCAGCTTGGCCATGGTGACTCCTCCTTTGCAAACTCCATGGGTGCTGGGAATCGTGGATCTGGGCTGGGGAGAATTCATGCCATCCCAGCCTTTGCTGTGTGAGGATGGTGGTGAGGAACTGAGGAATTTCCGTGTTCGGTAGAAGCTGGGATCGCTTCGTGTGCGGACGAGCTGGAAAGAGCAGATGTAACGGGGATTACAGGCAGCTTTTTTGCACATGTATGTGCACACGTGCAGCCAGGCAGGCAGGGATGGGGACTGTGAGGCACTTGGGAGCGTGGCACCCTCCGCATGGACAGGAGAGCACAGGAGACCCTGGGGCACAGCACCAAGGGGTCTGCAGTGCTCGGAGACAGCACTGGGAACATCTCTTCTGCCTGGGCTCACGCTGCTAAGGGGATTCTGCAGCCACCCAGGGGTGGGATTGCTGTGGGGGGAATGGGCAGTAAGGTGGGTTGTTGTCCAGTTGGTTTTTAGCTCTGGTAGGGTCCCTCCGTGCCTCAGTTTCCCCCAGCAGTGAATGGAGGAAATACGGAATGAGATCGCTGTGTCTGGCTAGAAGGTCTCTGGCCATGCTGGGTGCACCCCCGGGCACCAAATCGTTCTGAATCACACCCCGCTGTGGCGAACAGCATCCTGGACCATCCCCTTGCGCCGAGAGCTTCCCAGAGACCCAGACATTCCCTGGAGAGAGGTGGGAGAGCAGATGCCAACCCACCCGTTCGGCTTTCGCGGTGGAAACGACAGCAGGGAAGGGAGCGGCGGGACCGGAGCCACCGGCAGTGCTGCTCAGGGTGAACACAGCCGTGGCTCTGCTTTCCTCTCCCGTTCCCCCAGCGACGCATTCCCAAGGTTTATTTGCGCTGCGCCCTAAGAGCCCCCCGGGATGGGTTTGGGAAGGGCCACCCGGGCGCGCGGCGGGCGCTGCTGCCCGCGGGGCGCTGCCGGAGCCGACCTTCCCTCTCCGCTGACCTTCATGCCCATCAGCGTCAGCTCTGCTGCCTTCCCACATCCCGGGATGCCGGTGCTGGCAGGGCTGGGCTGGGCTGCAAGGCTGGGCAGCCGTTCCCGCGGGGGCTGCGGGGGGCTCGGCAGGGCCGGAGGCAGGGGGATGTGCTGGGGTGGATAATTCAAGGACTTTGGCTCGCTGGCAGAGGTTGAAAGGGGAGCGATGGGATCTGTTGGGAAAATCGTCAGTGGGAGCCTCTGCTGTGGTGCTGCTCGTTAGCCTCCCCTTGGCGATGGGAGGGCAGGTGGGTGGGCAGGGGCGAGGGCACAGCTGTGCCTGCCGAGGAGCAGCCTTTCCCCGTGGCCTGTCCCTGGAGGAAATAAGGATGTAACTGGTGTGGAAAATCCGTATGGAATAGGGTGCTGCTGCTGCTGCACCGTGGGGTGATGGGGAGCAGAGCATCGGATCCGTGTGGGCATCCAGACCCCTGGATGCACAGGTGGGAAGGGCAGGGGCAGTTGGCAGGAGATGGTCCCTGTTCCCAGACTGCTTCTCAGGGACTCCAGAGGGCTCCTGGGGGACGTCTTGATGTTACAGACTGAAGCCCCTTTGTGTTCACCAAGGAACTGTTTTGGGAGACAACGTGGGGATTTGTCTTCTTAACCTATTCCATCGTGACCTTCTGCCATGCTGGGGACAAGCTGGGGGGAGCACTCAGAAATGTCTTCTCAGAGTGCACAGGAGACCCCTCAGCTGCCACCCAGGGTCACTTGGGTCACCAGAGGAGTTTTGGACCAGAGCATCACCAGCTGCCTGTCTGGAGGACCCTGGAGCATCCCTTGAGCTGACGTTGCTCCAGCCTCTACATAGTCCTTGAGCCATCCTATTCCCACCGGTGCCCAGGGAATGCTGTGGGGAAATGGGTGGCAAAACCACAATGCCAGGGTCTCCCCAGTGCTGCACCCTAAGTGTGTGGTATGTTTGTTCCTTCCCACACACCGCCTCAAGCAACATCCCCCCTTTTTTTGGGAAACTTTTAATATACCAAGCTGCCGGAATGCTGGACTGACCTCCCCATCAGCTGGATTACAAAAGAGAAGAACCGTCACCCCACTTGGGGTTCCCCAATTTCCACAGGCTGCCAAAGTGGAGATGTGTAGTGCTCCATCAGTGCTTTGCTGCTGTGGGCCCTGTCCCTGCCCTGTGTCACCTGTGCCCGTGCCAGCCCTGTTTTGGCCCCTCATGCCAGCTGAGCCAAACCTGAGTGATGCTCCAAAAGACCCTCCTGATTCCCTGCGGTTGTTCTCCTCTTGGGCCTGCTCCAAAGCCTGTTGACAGGCCTGGAAGCCATTCTCAGATGGCTCTGTCTGAGAAAAGATTTGTTTGAAAAAAGTGTTGAAATACCGCAGGAAATGCTGTTTTCCCGAGATATCTGCGTCGACCAGAAATGGGAAAAAAAACCCTGATTTTGGACGAAAGTTTACTTGTCCTGGACTTCAGCTCTCTGAAGTTTCTTTCAGCCAGGAACTGGGCAGAGTTTGAGCACAAAATGGGTGCTCCTGAGGGAGCTGCTTGGTGTGGCTGTGGGTGCCATTGTGCCCTGGCACCTTCCTGGGGCACAGGAGGAAACTGGGCTGAGGTTGGTTCTGCCAGCCGGGAATTTGGCTCAGGTGCCCACGTGGTGGCTGCAGCAACCTCAGCAAGTCCTGGGGGGCACAAGGAGGCAGGTTTTGGCCACTGGGGACCCGGCACACCCTGGCACACCAGGGCTGTGTGGTCAGTGGTGGCCTGGCAGCCAGCTGGGGGGCACTGGGGACCCCCAGAGCCAGGCCAGGGCTTCGCTCTGCGGAACTGATGGCGATTCTGGTTCCTGCTGATGTCCTGGAGTATGGATGGCTTGGAGGGAAGCTCCCTGGCTTTGGCCTTGCCTCTGGCTTTGGTTCCCTTTATTCACTTACAGCAAACATCCGTTTTATCCCACTGCAAGTCCATTATTGCCAACTTAACTGGACTCCTGTCGGGGCCGGCTGTGCAAATACCCCGGCAGCCGAGGAAGTGGCTCCGTGCCTCAGATCCCACCAGGAGCAGCGCCTGCCCTGGTGCTCCCTGCTCCTTCCCAGTGGCTTCCCAGTGCTCTGTGGTTGGGATGGCTCGTTGTGCTGAGGAGTGTTACCCCCCTCGCACAAGGCACCCCGAAAAGCTCTGTATTTTATTCTACCAAAGACAAATGTACGCCACGGGACAGGAATGGATGGGTGCCCATCTCTTCCCAGTGTGTGGCAGGGACTGGTCCCTGTACCTGTGTGGTGGCAGGGCTTGCACGCAGGAACACGTCACCTTCATCCCTGCTCAGGGAGGAGGAGGAGGTCACAAGGAGAGCCAGGCAGGGCCCACCAGCACCCAGTGCCCTCCTGCCTGCTGCTGTGCTGGGTACCTGGAGAGGGGGCCGAGGCCTCCCTCTTGGAGAAGAGGAAAAAATAATAATCTCCAAGCCAAGAAGCTCGGAGCTGCTGGGAGCGTATTTATCACGGGGAAGAAAAAGGCTCTGTTCGCTGCCTCTGCGCAGCGGCTGTTTATCACACTCACAAGGGGATGGAGAAAATGTTCCATTTGTTGGGTACAGCCGGCAACCCACACAGCGTATAAATTAAGGGCTTTTACATGCAGAGTTCCCGAAATAAAACACACACACACACAAAAGAGAGAGGAGTTTTGTGTCGGCCCCGGCGCGCTGCCTCTCCCTGGCTGTCCCCGCGCCCCAGCCCCGGCCGACGCTGGCTCCCGTTCAGGAATTCCACATTATCTCCGACCGTTTCCAGCTTCCTCAGCAGGGAACAGCTCTGCTTCTGTCTTCCTGCAGCCACATCTGGAAAGTGTTAGGCCAGGGTGTCAGCCGTCAGGGCCGGGTGGCTGGCATGCGCTCCCCCCGGCACGCTCGCTCCCGACACCCTGCCCGCCTCCCTGCCTGCTCCGTGCCTTGCCTTCCTGGGTATCTGATGCCCTGCCTGCCTGGCGCTGCACTCAGGCTTCCAGCTGCCTTCCCCAGAGGGCTGCGGGGCTGAGTTTGCTCTGCCTCCCCTTTTTGGAGAGTTTTGAGGGAGCTTTTGTAGCTGCCGTTGGGGAGAGAGGGCTCCAGGGACTCCCAGGGATTGACCTCTGCAGGGATGCTCTGCTGCAGTCAGGGATGTTTTCCTGTGGTCAGGGGTGCTCTGCTGTGGGCAGGGATGTTCTGGTGCAATCATGGGTGCTTTCCTGTGGTCAGGAATGCTGTGGGCAGGGATGCTCTGCTGTGGTCCTTCTGTGCTCCCTGTGCAAGGAGAGCTGTGATGCAAATCGTCCACTTGGCACTCTGGGTGACAACTCCCTGCCTGCTCAGGGGAGGTTTTGGCTCCTGTATCTGTTTCTGAACTGGCAGAACCTTCATCCGTGAGATGTAACTCCGTGGAGTTGTGGCGCTGCATCTGCTGAGTGCTGGAGGTTCAAGGATGGAGTCTGTGGGAGGTGAAACCTCTGTGATTCCCCAGTGCTCCTAAAGGTGTCTGGGGAGGTTCTCACTGCACTGTGCTTGCTTGCAATGCCTGTGGGCTTATCCCACTGGGATTTCTTCATTTCTAAGGGAGTACCTGGGCCGTAAAGGCATTTGCCTGCCAGCATCTCAGAGAAATCCCCACGTGGTGTGGACACATGGAGATGCCCAGCTGGATGATCTTAAGGTCTTTTCCAACCTCAGTGCTTGTGATTGCAGCAGGGCAGTTGTAAGTGAAAGAGCTCCCTGTGACGTCCCAGTGCTTTGGGATCCCCTCTGTGGTGCTTGGGGCACCCTGGCTCCTTGCTGCAGGTGTGATGGGTG